>BQKZ01006166.1:30387-53076 GCA_036244855.1 Temnopleurus reevesii | reverse complement strand
ATGATATCATGTTTCTTTTTAAGTAGATTTGAAGACAAAATTTGGCGATAAAAATATTCGCTTTTACCAAAACTATACTTGGGCTTTAAAGATAAATTTCATTTCAAGAAAATTAATACTCAAAATGAATCATTACGTACCTTCCCCAACTCATCAGCTGATCTGAAGAGTTAGAGGGACATTGCTTTTTGGAGCTCAATATTAATATTCAATTATCAAAAAGAAATTTTGTTTAAAAAGTCAGAACAAAAATGCCAAAGATTAACAAAGAAATATTGCTTTTTAATTTCCTCGCGTTGCCAATTTAAGAACTGCAGAGATTTGCTATGTTCAAGCTGCTGTACCTCGAAAACTCGACGTACGTGCAGTCAAAATTCTCAGTTAATTTTTTCCTTTCTTCTTGTGTTGATATTTAATGCCCAGCTTTGTGGATTGTGGAGATATTGCCTAAACCTAACAAAAATAAATCATTGTACCTCTAGTATTTTAAGCTTACAATAAAATAAATAAAATAAGGGTGGAAAGTGTGCCTATTTTCTTGTAAATCCATGCATCTATCTTTGTTTGATCGAAGAGTATTTTCAATCTTGTCTTGTGCTGGTCGATAACTAATTATTACATCATCATCATACAAGCTTGATTTTTAAGGAGAAAGTAGGTCAGATTAATTGTGCAAAGTACATTGTACAGTTGATTGACAGATTGTATATTACACAGGAAATACCTCAGTGAAATTTACACACAGTGTATGCGGAATTTACAATAACAAAAATCCCAGCAGGGATGTAACAATAGCAGGCTTGTAGGTTACAGGAGATGAGAAACCTACATGAAATAACTGTGGAGTACATTTCATGGCTGAATCTGTAAACAAGGAGGAATGTAACCAACAAGAAATTTGAAGTTTGTCAGGTTATTCAACCTGTCAAACTTATTGGAATTGGTTGATGTATTTCAGTTCTATTGTTTCTTTTTAAAATTATCTAAAATCACAGGACTTCTAACATTGGAAACTAGTTTGAGAGCAAATCTCTTCTAGGCCAATGTTTAGTGGTAAAAATGGTTGAGATAAATAGAAGTGCATGCAAATGAAGCAACAATTTGGGGAATGAGAAATGATAGAAATGAGCAAGTATTACTCTCAAAGAGCGAGTGTCGGCAGTCCTGAAATCATCAGTATTCATATTTTTGTATCTTTCTTCATTAATCCACATTTGCAAAACTGGATCAACCTGAAATAGTTATGGAAGCAAATGTATTTCTCCCAATTAGATTACTTTCTAAAATAAAATAAAATAACACCGGAAAACAAAGAAATTGATTAAAATTGCCACCAGTAATTACATGTAGCTGGCCAGGAAAGCTGTAGATGTCATTTGTACCGGAACTAAACGTTCCAAGAGAGTGGGGAAAACCGTTGATGCTCCACGTTCCTTGAGATTAGGAGAGCTGTATGCAATAGAGAGCATAAGCAGTAGTACATGCTGTCCTGCAAAGTGAATGCATTCAATTTGGCCAAGCACATGAAACTAACTGACATTTATGACAGAGCCCATTATTTAGGCTTTACATGCTGTTCACTATAAAAAAAAGTTCATAGCATTATGCAATTTCCTCAAAATTACATACTGTACATTGGTGTATGTCAATAAAATATCATTCATATTTGTGAGAATTTTTTTTAAAATTTGGTTCATTATTTGAACATTTAATTTGTGTCATGATCAGAACCATAGGATATCCTTCATATGTTGCAAACTTCTCCGTAAATCAACTGAAAAAAAGTTACATTGGGAACTTGCTATAACGAGATCGAAATCTGGTGCCCGATATAGCAATATAGCAATATCAATGGTATTTTGATGGTCTCAAGTGCCTTGTTATTATGAGTTTTCATTGAACAAAGGATTTCAAATACTTCTGTCATTAAACAGAATTTAAGAAATTATTTTTTTAAATATTGTAATTATGATATTGGTGATGATCTTAGAGTTAAAAAAAAGTTTTGAGGGGATGAATTTCTTCATATAGATTATTTTTTTGTTCTACGAGTTAGCTTATCTACACCCTAAATGTCAAAGTTAAGTTTACAATCATCTGTTTAGTCACTCTTAATTTATTTTCTATTTCTATCGCAGCTTATGGATCCACATTTCTCTGTAGAGGAGATACCTAAAGAGGACCTGGACCCTGTGTACAATAGTGATGAGATACATGTGATGTGGTATAGGAGAAAAGGTAGAACAGTGCCAGACCAACCTAGCTGATACAAAGAGAGAACCAAGAACTGATGTACAATAGAGATAAGATTTGATGTGATGCAGAAGGAAAGATGAGAGGACCAAGTCTTGGTCCATAATAGTGATGAGATACATGTACATGTGAGATGGTACAGGAGAAAGGACATAACAATACTGGACCAGCTAGTTGGACCAGCTAGCTGATAAAGAAAGGAAGGACCCGTGCTCTACGATAGTGACAAGATACATGTGATGTGATACAGAAGGAAAAATAGAACAGTGCTGGACTAATGTAGCTCATACCAAAATAGGACCTAAATTTGGTCTATGTTAGTGACAAGGGACAGGATTCAAGATCCACAGGACACAGTAAAGGATGGAAGGATGAAATTGGACCAACTTATCGGTTGCCATTGTAAGGACTGGTCTTGGACAGTGAGTGATTAGAAACATTTAATGTGGCTCAAGAGGAAGAATAGACTGGATTCTTGTAATGACAGTCATATGATACCTGAGATCTATTAAATTTTATTATATAAGTTAAAAATAACTCTCTGTTGGTCAATATTTTTATGAATCAAACAGATCTTTTGAAAGAGTTAAAACTTTTTTCTTCTATGTTTGCTTTTGTTGCAAGGATGGCCTCTAAAATTATCAGAAACAAATTACTCAGCCAAGTAAATTTGAGGATGATGATGATCCAACAGCAGTGCTAACGATCAATTTTGTATATTGTACCAAACCGGTGCACATTTAGGTGCATTTGTTTGTTTTAACAGATTGATGGCACCATACATGTATAAATGCTGGGTATCATCACCATCTTTATCTATCGTCCATTTTTGTCGTCCTCATTATAGACATCAACATTATTATTACCAGCATCCATCATCATTGTCATCATTATCATCATCTCCATCATCATCATCAGTATCATCTCCATGATCATCCTTGTCTCCATAATCACCTCCATCATCTCTTTCATTGTCACTTTCATCTTCATCGTCCTCCTTGTCATGATCATCATAAATATCATTCTTATCAGTACCATCATTCATCAACATTCACAATCCATCGTTACCACCATCATCACCATCAATACCAGGAAATTAGATGTGATAAGCATTGCCATTATAATGTCCAAAGCCAGTAAGAATACTCTCCTGTCTCACAACAGTCTCACAATTAGCACAACATCACTCAATATATTTGATACTTCACAGAATTTGTATTTTCAGAATAAAATACAAAATATGAAAGAGATTCATACTTTCTCCCAATTAAAACTCTTATATGGAACACACCCCTCAATCATCACTAGCATAATCACAATTACCACCATTATCATCAGCATCATTACCATCTCCATCACCAACACCATGATCATCATCATCACCTCCATGATCATCTCCATCACCTTCATCATCATCACCATGTCCATCATTATCATCATCACCATCATCATCATCACCATCTCAAACATCACCACTATCTCCAACATCATCACTATCTCCAACATCATCACTATCTCCATCTCCATCTCTATCACCGTCGGCATCTCCATCATCACCATCATGACCATCGCCATAATTGTCATCACCATCATCATCATCATCATTATTGTCGTCATCATCAGCCTCGCTATCATTACCATCATCATCCACATCATCATCAATCATCTATATCATCACCATTATCATCACCACCACCATCTCCATCATCACCATCGCCATCATCGTTTACACCATCTCCATCATCCTCATTTACACCATCTTCGTCATCAGCACCAAGATCATTGCATTGACCATCCCATCAGAACAATTCTCACCATCATCCCCCTTATCAGCGTTATCATCTCCATCATCAATTTCATTATCATTTTCTTCATTGTTGTCGTCATTATCATCATCATCATTTTTTTCAGTTCACAATATGCTTACAAAAAGTATAAAGCCAATTAAAAAATATGTCACTCCAGATATTTGATAATATTTCATATTTAATACTTCACAGATTTTGCATTTTGAGAATAAAATACAAAATATGGGCACACGCAAGAGGTTCATACTCTCTCCCGTTGCCAGTTAAAACTCTTGTATGGAACACACCCTCTCATCACGACAATATGTTAAAATACTCCATTTGTAATATTCAAAATGCTTCTGTGGTGTTCACATACTACAGGTATATATAAAAGAGAATAGCTGTTGGGCTAATAAATACAGAGTGCAGGATACATGTTTACATAAAATCTCCTACTTTCCTAGAATATCTGGCTATAATTCAAAATTCAATTGATAGTAATGACTGAACAAATTTTTTTCCAGAGTTGGACAAAGAATTTAGTGCAGATGTGAGAGAATTTGACAAAATAAAAATCATAAAAGTGAGTGGGGATGATGAACTTAAAAGACTTTCACAGGGTCCATTTGTCGATGAAAAAATACCAGGTGTTTTCCCCCACCTTCGATAAAGGTCGTTAATACAAACATGGGGAAAACACAATATTTTTTTTTCCTAACAAGAGCCTTTTGCTAAACCTGAAATTGTTTCAAAGTTTATTCCGTCCCAATGTAAAGTATGATTTGTTTTTTCGGCAAAAGTATAATGACAAGCCTCTGCATTTTTTCTTCATAAGAATTGTGAAAAAAGGGAAAAACTTGCAACCTTTGTTGGGGGAAAAAAACATGAAGTGATTTGTCCATAGCCAGCTTATGTACAAATGCCTGAATCACTTCTCGTATAGAGCTTGAGGAATGCTGACAGTTTAAATCAGTCATAAATAAGATAAACATATAAAAAATTGTATTTAATTGGGAATCCACTCAAAGCTCTCATTTCCTTCTTCTGGTTTCTCCCATAAATTAACTTGCATAATAAACTGAGCATTACATAACAAAGGGAATATGTTACATCAATATAATACAACTTCTGTTCAAAGCAAACACAGTTAGAATTCTTTAAAACCTCTGTGCAATTACTTTCACAACAGATATGATACAAAATAATATAAATAAGAGACCACCTTCGTTAAGATGTCACAGATTAATACCATGATATAAATCAAACTAAAAAGAAACTTTTGTTTTTTATGTTATCATTTTCACAACAGAAAATGCTATACATGCAAAAAATTGTTAATTCGTAACAAAAACACAAACAAAACAAAGTGTATGTGAAGCACCAGAAATGGTCTCGACATGTACATTTTTTATCATAAAAAGAAGATAATAGATAAAGGGAACAAGCATTCGTTGAATCACAGAGAACAGGAAAAATAATTTCAAAAAAACCTCATCATTCAATCCTTCACAGCGGTTCTCACTTACAAACAAATAAACGTTTTCTCTGCTATTTTGTAAAGAAGCACACAATAGGTGTTGCAACTGTTTTATTAACAACAAGCAAGATCATTACTTTTGTCTGCTAACACCATTGTGAAGGCTTGGATGAGTAGGTGTATACTTTTGCAAATTTTCTTTCCTTTCCCGTTCACTGTGAGATAACTGAAGATGAGATGATGGTGGAGTGTATGAACAAAGTATCAAAATAAAACGAAATCAAGAAATGTACACAATACTATTCATTATGAGGATTCTACTATACAGGAGATAAGCATAACAAATGTGAGAACAGGGGAAGGAAAAGGGAGGAATTAATTAACATAATTTGATGCTATCAATGTGGGACTTTCATGAGATAACTGTGTTGGCAAGTTAAAAATTAACACACTAAGAAAACATTAAAATAATAAATGATACACTGTACAAAACAAATACATAACAGTTATCTCATTGAGTTTGATGAACTTGTTTTAGTTTGGAAAATGAATGAAGCCATTTGCTGTTTTACAAGACCATAAAAAGGCAGTAATTTTGAGGTAACCTGTATTGTAGTCTTTAAGATGTGTTTCAATGGACTGGAGATGTGCATGTTATTATGATAATTTTGTGTCATATATCTTGCTTATAAATTCAGTTCCTCTACCTTTCATTCTTCTACACATTCTCTCTTGTGCTCTCTCTCTCTTTCTTTCTCACTCATCAATTCTTCCACTTTCTCACTCTTTCATAAGGCGAGTGTGGGGTATTCACAAGCAATATATTAATTCCATACACTATTAGCTCATTTTATGAAAATATGGGCTTTCAAATATCACCATGTGTCCATTTCGCAAATAAAAATAGCTGTTTTACCTTTCTTTCTACAAGGCAGTTCTTAATAGAAGAGCAAAATTGCAGTTTCTCAACCCCATGATGATAATCAAATGCCCTAGAAATGTTTTGGATCATTTCACAGCTCAATGAATTGTGCCCCAATATGAGAACAATCTAAAGGCTGCTTCACAAATCTACGCATGTAGACGACTGCCAAGTATTTATTAAATTTGAAAGACGCTCTATAAATGCAAAAATATGGAGGTAAGACTCTGAGCCGATGCTAAAATGTACATACATCAAACCTTAGCCAAACTGTTTCAAGGTCTGTTAAGCTTTTTCCCTCCGTTTTCATGCATTCGCATAGCATCTTTATGATTTAATGAATGCTGGGCAGATATTGGCTATAAACACAAAGGTGTTATGGGGCCTTGAAAGTCCTACCATCGCAAAAGAACATTGATGTCTGTGATTTCTAGAAACACTCTTCTTGGTACGTATGAAGACAAGTAAGAGACAGACCCTTTCCCTTACATGTATCTCATCAGTTTTGAAAGTAGCTAAACTACTTAACCCCTCTGCATTCAAAATCTGTAAAAGCCATGGGGTTTGAGCAGGATTTCGTTGTTCCGCACAAAAAGGGGTTAAAAAGCATTCCTGATGTGTGTGTAAATCATAACTATGAGGTGTGAGTTAAAAAACAAACAGGAGTACACAAATTCCAAACTGGCAAATAACATTTGTATCTGTACAGAATAGATATTAATCTACAACCGGGTATGATAAAACGAGAGCAGCTGTCCCCCTTCATACCTCACAAATCAGCGTGTGCAAATATATACGTATTCTATTCATGAAAGCCTACCTATGGGGCAGGATACACATGTACATTTTAAACATTCTTTGTCAATATACAAAAATATCTTGACAATCTGTACATAATCTCTAAGTCTGCAATATTAAAAACAACTTTACATCCAAACGCCATCCTCTAAATGACAATTTAAAATTCTGGCTAAAAATGTACGTGAATGCTAGAATGAATCTGATTGAGATAATGATAGTTACATTGTTCCTTTATACAATAAAATCAGTACAGACAACTCTTATTTTAAATATTAAAAGGCAACAGTTTGCAAATATTTGTGATTTTTAAATAAAATGACAGCATTCTCCAGGAAATTACTGTTTTTCAAATGCTCCTTAGAATTGGAGCTTTCATATTTGCATTGCAAAAAACATCATTTCACATCACACATACAACAAATTAAAGCTCTTTTAAAGAAAAAAAAAATTAACATTACTTTTCTTTTACTCAAACGGTTCAGAATCCTGAAATTACATATCCGTAATACTAACTCAGTTTGTTCATCACAGTATCTACATTGTCTATGGATAAAAATTACAAATATCTCAGATATTCAATTTTCATTTAAGTAGTTCACACCATTAAAAATTTCTTTAAACATCCATCTCATGAGAGAAATAATTCATTTTATGTTTCCAACTATGCATATTCTTCTGTTAATGAAAATAAAAACCTTAAAAAAATGATTTTACCCCTTTGCACTATAAAGTGAGATATATTCCCATATAAGAGTATTCTCACAAATCTAGCAAATTCCAAACATTAACAAAAAGTTCACTCATATAATTAAATTCTATTTACTTGGTCCCAATATTTCACCCTTGGAATTTGAATGCTAAACCTGAGCTCTCTCTTGTTAATTGAACTTTCTCTGTTTTATAAACAAATTAGAAAATAAAAACAGCAACATAACTAAATAATAATGCCTCCGGCACCACCTAACGTTGGCGGAGGCATCAAAATAATTCTTGTAAACAAGACACATAAATCAATAATCTTTTGATATAATGTTCATCTAGCTTGAAGGAAAAAAAAAGATAAAAATGTATTGGCAGTATAATTAGTGAATATTGTGTTCATTTCAGAATTATTTACATCAACACCTCTCATAATTGTACATCTGATTACAAAGACAGGCAGTTTGAATTTTAAAAAGGTCAGATTTTCTTCATGGCTTTGTGAATTACTCCTTTTTCTATTTCTTGAATTTCATTGATGACATTGATACTGTGAAATTGCAATGGTTTACATGATACATTGTAACGTTTGCTTCTAAAAACTGAATAAAAAAATTAATTTTGGTTAAAAAGGAGCAGAAACTATTAAAACTGAATTTTGTGCATCATTATTAAAATGTGTAAAAATCTGGATAGCATTGCAACTGTGGTTTCCTTCTCTGACATCTCACCAACGCCTGTCTTCTCCGTAGTGTGTTATGTAATAACCTCCAAGGCAAGCTCTCCGTTCAGGCAAATTGGCAGCAGTTGGACGCAGAGAATCAGTAATGGCGCTACACTGTTGACGATTCCGATGCACATGGCTTGCAGGCTTCTTTCTAGCCAATCAAAAACCTTTGACCTTTCGAGAATATACATGTACTCCGTTTTGAGCAATCGCAACCTAAGCAAGGAGTTTCATCTCATCCAATCAAAACGCTTGTGGTCTATCTCAAGGAAGTTTCACTTTGACCAATCACACAGCTTGTGACATATCAAGAACTCCATTTCGACCAATCACAAAGCTTGTGACTAATGAAACGGGTATCCCAGGCCTGGCTTGCTCATGAATGTAGCAGGTGCAAAGATGAGGAGTTTCACGCCATGCTTCAGGAACGTATCACTGTCCCATTAAATCAAGTGTCCATTTCACGATGGGACATTACCCTATCACAGTAATCCTTGCATGAACTTCTCTCTAATCTGTTTGTAACAAAAAATGGGGACAAAACACAAAATAATGAGCATAGAAATTGTACAACCATACAACAGTGCTGTAAAAGTGCAGACTTTAAAACCTTAGGCCCTTTTTTCATGTGCAAAGCAATTTAAAATGACTTACTGTGGAAACTTTCAAGCTCACAAGTCACAATACTGAACAGCATGCAGCACAACAAAAGCAAACAAATAGCAAATACAGACTGCACAAAATGCAACACATTGCTTTATAGCACAATATTTTGCAAAGAAAATTCCTAAGTACTGAAATAAAATTATAAGTTATCAATAAACAAATATAAGATATGACTTTCTTTTAAATCTATAAAAAGTATTTTGAAAACCTGACAGTCAAATAATTTCTATGAGTATCCCGAACAATATAGTACTTTGATTTGTTCTCTAACTTTAAACATTACAATATTCTTTAAATCCTCTACATAAAGTGTATGTAAAAACCATGGCACTGAACGCATTTAGGTTTGGGAATGCTAAGGAGGCTAAATAGCTTTTACAGAGAGCATATTTGAATTTCTCAAATGACATGTTTTTTTTTTTTTCAAATATAAAAATTCGTCAGTACATGTATTTGGAACAGCTCAAAACCCTTGGGAGTCAAATGAAAATATCAATAACCATGAATTTTCACAAAAAAATTAAAGTTCTTTTTTCTCTTCCAAACTTCCCTTTTTGCAAAGATCGCTAAAAACAAACAAAAATACATCATGCAAAAAAAATATGAAACACATGTGAAAGGAGAATAAAACAAACAATTTCTTTATCAATCAAGCTGGTGCATCAGACATGCTTCATGTGCATTGAGGGGTGTTTTCCCGGACCGGCCCCCAAATGTCACCAGTCCAGTTACAAGATAAGCACGTACAAAATGCAGGATTTGATGCATTCTTTGTCTGATTTGGCATGGCAAACAAACCAGAGGGGGCTGAGGGTTTATTTCAAAGAGGAATAAAAACTAAGCGGGTGTGGCAGGGTGGGGCTGCCTTGGATCAAACCCACGTTGTCATGGTTTCTACGTACACACAGCTGTACCTTCGTCACCCTCATCCATAAACTTGATTTCGTCTAGGTTACTCCGCCCACTGACCGATATCTGTGAATGGGGGGAGGGGTGATTGAGAATGAACACTTGACGTTGCGGATCAAGAGGTTAATTGCTGGAGCTTGTACAGCTCTAGCGGTGTTAGTGGTTGTGGCTCAGTTTGAAGTGGTTTGTGAACTATGAGTGTATGTTAGTGATGATATTTATTTTCAAGCTTTTCTCCTGAACAATTTGCGATATTGACCAAGCTTCTGCCTTGTGTTTTTTGCGATTGACCAAGCATTTCTGCCTAATATTGCGTGCTCTTGAACTTCGCGCTATTATCCTTCAGGGCTATTCTGCTGAATATTCCGTGATGGTATTGACCTTAAAGCTCTACGGCGGTACATTCTTTTAAATATTAACCTTCACAATTTTCCTTCCAAATCAACCTTACTTACTGAATGAGCAATAAATTTCAAATCATGAAAAATAATTGCCTGAGGAGCCATTATAAGTCGATATCCTTCTTGCAAGAAGGAATTCTCAATTGCGGGACTAAGATTTTTAGGGTTCTGCCATCTCTGCGAAAAGATTATTCATACTTTAGGGTTGGAGGGCATGGGTTGCCATTTCAGCTCTATCCATTTTGTTTAGAGGCACATACACCTCCAATATAGAAAAGGGCTATATTAGAGATGGGAGAAATGAGGACAAAATCAAAATGAAAAAAAGGTCTTAATCAGGAGGCCTGGAATATTCATGGCAAAATGGGAGAAATTAAATTAGGAAAAACAAACTATAAATTATTTTACAACTTGAAATTTCAAATAAAAAAAAAAGAAAATCATAAAATTGCAAACTTCTGTAAAATTTAGCAAGCAATTGCAACAGCGAACATGCTTAATGGCAAAATGTATATGAAATAGTCTTAACTTTGACAGAAATAAAAGAATACATGTTGAAATTGAAGTGAATTAACGTGAAACAATAATAACATGAAATCAAGTAAAATATTGAAATTTGCATGCAAAGTGAATTACTTGAAGATATTTAATCAGAGCTTTTCCAATAGAGTTTGAATAAACATGGAATTTTAATTTCAATATAGATAACTGTTTTTAATGAAAGAAATCACACCATTTACAATCATGTATGACCTTTTCCCTCTAAATTGTTTTCCATTCTCTCCAAACTCTATTGGATTTCTTCGCAAATGATATAATTCAGCTACATTTATAAAGAAATGTAGCTGCAATGACAACCATATATCATACAAGAGACAAAAGCATGAAAATATACAATTCATAACTTCCTAACTGTAAGGAAAAGAAACAAGACAAATGCATCAATGGTACATGTAATACAGGTAACTCAGCCTAATTAAAATCTCTTGGGACTGCAAAAAATCTGACTGACTTAGGATGAATTCAATTCCGAAGAGGTATGAGGTAAATTACACATGTTTAATATTTCTTTTCCATAAAATCTACACTGACTCTATAGGCAATTATTCCATAACAAGTTTCTGGCAGACCTTAGTTATCAATATTTGATGATTCAAGATTTTACCTTTAATGCAGACTTCTCAGTATCTTGCCAATTTTATTCATATTTCATATTTTCAAACCCCCAAAATGTCATAAAATCTCTATGCATATTTTTTGGACATTTTGATCATTTTATCATTACTTTGAGTCTGTAACAAAAAATTGATACAAAGAGCAAATTGTGGAAAAGTTGAATAAAAAGATTAGCAAGAGTATCTATTATTTGCATACCGATAAACCTGACTTGTCTTCACCATTTTCCTTTGGTTTTGATTCTGTAAAGACAAATGAGGAGAGAGAGAGAAAGGGGGAGGGGGTAAATAAATGATAAGGCAATGAATGAATTATACCACAAATGATAATAAACTATATTGAATCACTATTATTATGGCCACAATAATCATAGATTTCACCCTTATCTTCAAGATTTCACTATATCAAGGCCATTTATTAGGTTCAAATGAATAAATATTAACAGATTAAATTGTAATTCATAAAATATGCACAACACTAAAAAATTATTTGATATATACAGTCTATGTTTCCCTATATTGATCAATCATGCACTTTTTATAACAGATATATACAAATATAAATATTTTCTTTAAAAGCATTTTGAATTGCATTGATCATTGATTGCTTTTGCAAAGGGACATAAGTCATTCTATGGGGAAAAAAAATCATCAGTTTATCCATCTGATTCCTTGAACAACTTTGATAATCCACTGCCGCGTGTATAACCATAAGGATTGTAACCCATAATACAAACTAGATGAATCCTTGACTGCGCATGGTCAAAATTTATGCCTCCGCAATCACGCAATCAGAAAAATATGCACAGCTTGTACCATGCCATCAGAAATCAAAAACATTTTACAAATTTTGGGCACTGAGACCTTTGACCCCGCGAACCCAAAATCTCATCAGTTCTTCCTCACATGCTTATACATAATTGAGCTAAGTTTGAAAGATATTGGTTAAATTTTTCTGAGGTTATAGCAAATAATGAGCTTCATCAGGTGATTTCGCACAGTTTTTTTGCCTGCGACTTTTGACATTTAACCCACTGAACCCAAAATCTAATCATTTCTTCCTCACATGCTTATACATTCTTGAGGCAAGATTGGTGAAAATCCGTCCAGCAGTTCCGAACTTATCGCGGTAACAAGTTTCGGACGGACGCACGCACAGACGGACGGACAACCCGAAAACATAATGCCTCCGGCACCACCTTACGGTGGTGGAGGCATAAACATATTCATGGGGAATCAGGTGTAATGTATTTTAGTAATCATCCCATGTTCTAATTGAATGTAATTTTGATTCCACTTGGTATGTGTAGGAGAATAAAAATAGAGTAAGGAGTTTGCAATGGTTGGAAGCTTTGAATACCTTGTGACCCTGGTGATTTCAGTTTGTTTATTTCTTGTGTTTTATGGAGCACCCTTTCCGCTTGTAACGCATCGTCTTCCAGAGCCTTTATCCTGAAACAAGAATAGAGGAGCGAATTAGGTCATCAACTACAATTAAAGCGATTTTTTTTACACAATATGAAACTTTCAAGACATTAACAGACAACAATTTCCCATGCCTGAAGATTTCTCAAACTACAGATCATAAACGTATCGTAAAACAAGGTGATGAGATGATTGGATGAACAGGGATAAAAACTTACACAACCTCTTTAAAACTGCTTCCATCATAGTTGCTCCCTTTTTTCATTTTCGCACACATTGAAAGGCCCATCCCAGAACAAGGTTGATACTTATTAGAAAGGTTTTCATTTTTGGCCCATTTTATTGTAAATGCTGTATTGTTTCAGCATCAAACAGGTATAGACACATCATTCACAAAAAAAATACATTTGCAACCTTTAACTCCTGGCAAAAGCTCAGATTTTTTTGGTTTTGCACTATATTGATCTATTTTGATAGAGATACATGTAAACCTAATACTGTTCTTTACAAATTAGTGAAAATCAACATGTTCAAATATTACAGTACACAAGACAAAAACATCAGACAAATTAAGACAAGACAAAGAAAGTGGTGTTAAGAAAGGTAAATAAAGGAGGACAATTCAAAAGCTTGCCCTACCTAGCTGCTCTTAATTTCTCTTTCTCATCCGCCTCTCTCGACCTGAGCTCGGATGCTGATAGCTCCGAGTGGTTGGAGCTGCCTTGCTTGGCATCAATTGGACTTATTGATTTACTGCACTAAAAATATGAAGATTTTAAAAATGCTTGCCCTACCTAGCAGCTCTTAATTTCTCTTTCTCGTCCGCCTCTCTCGACCTGAGCTCGGATGCTGATAGCTCTGAGTGGTTGGAGCTGCCTTGCTTGGCACCAATTGGACTTATTGATATACTGCACGAAAACAGGAACAAAGAAAATTAGTTCACTGTACATACATACAAGCACATATATTTGTTTGTTTGATAAATTAGATAAAGGTGGCCCACAGTTATTGCAAAAATGGAATTGGGACTTGAGACCATTATGTAGCTCTGACAGCACTTTTGGTAATGACAGGCATTGAAAGAAGAAAGTGTACATATATTAGCTGACAAAACAAAATTAAGTCAAGGACGAGGTGACCCCACATTTGCTCCGATCCTAATTATTCACTACACACGTCGGATGAGGAATAGGGCTGTGATAGGATTTATGCTTCAGATTGACTGGAGGATTGCGATTAGAGTTGGGACTACTTTTGAGGGTACATTTGAAGTTTGACTTAATGTGTACATTATAGGTGTAACAATTTTCGGCAGAGCAAATGTCATGGAAATGGGGAAAAACATAAAACGATAGTCACACAGTTTTTGTACTGGAGTTATTCTCATCAAGCACAACATGTGAGAAGTTAATACACACACTGTGAGTAGCTGAGAAGATCATCCTGTGTCATTGTTGATAATTATCTTCTTCTCTTCATCCTCTTTGATATGACTTTCTTATCAAACACACCCACAATCACCAGGGCACAACTACCCACACCCACACACATACCCACACACACCCATTCTCAAGCCTACCTTGCATTGAAATTATTCTCCTTGAGCCCGTCCTGTGAGTAGCTGAGAAGATCATCCTGTGTCATTGTTGATAATTATCTTCTTCTCTTCATCCTCTTTGATATGACTTTCTTATCAAACACACCCACAATCACTAGGGCAAACCTAATTACTCACACACATACACACACACCCACCCACTGTCATATCTATCTTGCATTGAAGAAATTCTCATTGAGCTGAGAGTAGTTGAGGAGATCATATTGGGTCATCTTCTTCTCTTCATCCTCTTTGATATGACCATTTATCATCTTACCAAACACATCCACAATCACTGGGGCACACCCAGCCACCCACATCTACACACACACACAAACACAAACTCTTACACATACCTTGCATTGAAGTTATTCTCCTCGAGCCCGCCCTGTGAGTAGTTGAGGAGATCATCTTCGGTCATTGTTGAAATCTTCTTCTCTTCATCCTCTTTGATCTTTTGAAGGTCTTGATCACTGACTAGCGATACTTTCTTTGTACCTAAATCAATAAGAAAGTGATCAAAATGTTTATTTTTTCCCCTTTCTTCATTCTCTTTGATCTTTTGAAGGTCCTGATCACTGACTAGTGATACTTTCTTTGTACCTATATCAAATAAAAAAGTGATCATACTTTCAATGTCACAAATTCTAAAAGAAGCAAACTATTTCTTTTTTCCTTTCTTCATCATCTTTGATCTTTTAAAGGTCTTGAGCACTGACTAGTGATACTTTTTTTGTACCTGGATCAAACAAAAATGAGAAGGATTTATACCGTTTTATCATACAAATACCTCTTAGCATCCACCTGTCTATAGCAGTAATCATTTGTGTCTTTAAGGCAAAATATCCTTTAGAACCTGTCTAAAAGAACCTGTTTACATACTCTTAAGAATATGTTTATGCTTTCCTGAGAGTGGCAATTAAGGAAATGTTTGATTCCATTCTCAAGGTGAAATAAATGCTTGTTATAGAATCAAGACCTCTCCTATTTCTGCCTCAGAATTACAAAATGAATTCAACAACTTACTAGCTTTGGGTGTAGAGTGCGCCTGTTCATCGATCTGTTGTTCAAAACGTTTCCACTTGTCTTTGAAGGCTAGCTTGGAGGGTTCTGGACCATCTGTGCCTGGAGGCTTTTGGAAGAAAATAAACCAGAAAATGTGTAATAATCTAAAAGAATAATACTGGTTTACATATGACATGCATACTTACAAGTCTCAGGTGCTAGTGAGAATTTTTTTTTTTGCACACCAGCTTTTATATACAGAGCTTGGTTAAGACTAAAAGCAAAGAACTGACACCATACAGATGCAGAAATAAAGAAAGATATTAATAAAAAATGTGCTTCTGTTCAACAGAAAATATAAGACATATGATATGTCTCATATGAAAAAGAAGATATGAGACAATATTGATAAAATTGACTGTACAGTGGAAATTCGGTATAATGAGATCTGATATACAACCATAATCCTGATATAAAGAGATACTGGGTTTGGTCCCGGCTCTTTATAAAAATTAAAAAAAATCAACACCTTGCTATAACAAGGTATTTTGATGATCCATGTACCTCATTACACCGAGTTTCTACTGTGATCACTGCCAGAGAGCAGGCTTCATTCATTGAACTACTCTGGAAAATATTAATATCATTGGATAAGGAATGTTACAAAATCATACAGAAATAATATAAATGCAACTATGCAAGATACATTCATTCATTCTTGGTGCGTTAAAGTTGTGGTGCTCTTTGTTGTATGCCACAAGTGTACCTTGCTTTTTTTTTTAAATAAAACTTGAAGATGCACTATTCTTGAGTGATTGAGAAAATCTTTGGTGATCAATGTGACAAAAATCTTATAATGCAAGTGAAACATTGTGCAGGCATTCAATGAGTAGCAGCAGTGGCAAGAACAAATCATGACATCATATCAAATGAATACGATATGATGGCCAGAGATTATGAGATCTCTGTCCATATCTGCAAGCCTTCTTGGGATCTCTGAGCATATCTGCAAGCCTTTGTGCATATCTGCAAGCCTCTGTGCATATCTTAAAATTCCAAATGGTGTTATTTTTCAACAATTACCCTAAAATTACAGAAACAAATGTTTTTCTTTGTGAACCAAGTACAAATACGACTATAAGTCATGAACAAGATTCTCCACTGCAACATGCAGTTACAAAGAAGATCACTTATGCTCCATTAGGGTGAAAAAAAAAATGAACAGACCTACATTGGATTTCACTGAATGCAGATGCTCAGACAATACGATCCATTTCAAAAAGACCTTAATTCGTAAGAATATAGACTAAAAAGAATGGCACAACCTGTTTCCCCTCCTGGTTCTCAATTCCTGTATACACATTCCTCTTTATTTAACAGTTCACTCTTCATAACAAACGATACAAACCCAGAGTGAAATACAAGGAGCACATTTAAATTCTTGTTCAGACAATACTTTCCTTTGTTACAACATCCCATCAATGTGCTATAATCTACTTTAGGTAAAATGAAATGGGCTGTAATCGATTCCTTATGTTCAATTCTGATAGTAATGTACATAAATGTAGGGGTAGTGATATATTGAAGACACTCATTTGTTTTAACATTTATATCTTTAAAAAAAATATTTTTACATTCAGTATTTTTGTAGTACCTTTGTTTCTTCAGGTGTAGGCTTGTAAATTAAATGGACAAAATTAGACAAAATAATTTCACATGGGCATTTACTTACAACAAGCATGCTGTTATAAAACAATTATAACAAGAAGGGCTTTGATGATTGTAAAATAACTGCAGTTTTCAAATCAGAGTTCACAAAAAGCCAATTTAATCTTTAACCCTTTCAGGACGATAGAACACGTTTTGTGTTTTGGTTTAATAACTTTTGATGTAGTACTCTAAAAAAATATACCTGATGTATGAGCAGGAAGAGAATAAAATTCTACATTATATCTGACCATTTTTATTCTATCACCATTTGTCGCTGGAAGCAGAAAATTGTTTGAATGAAAATAATCACTAAGATTGTCATAAATCCTTCAATTGGCAATGCAGATATCATTTGAAAATCACCATTTTCCATGCATATTGGCAACTTTTAACTTTTTTACTCGTTTTTTGACAAAGAAGGTTCCATATGGTAACATATGTTTTAATTGAAACATTTTAAAAGAGAAAATTCAAAATTTTAGTGTTGCCAATTTAGGAAAGGAATAGTGATTGAATTTGTTGTAAAATAATTCCTGTCCTGAATGGGTTTAAGATTGAATGTGTGTAAAATCATATGTTGAAATGCTGAGACTTAGTGTGTGTTTTCCAACATCACCTCACAAAAATATAATTCAAAAACTTTCAAAATGAACCAAAATACTGGATACACTTATTTCATAGAATTTTATTAAATCAAAAATATTCATTTGTACAGAACATGAAAAGTATGATAATCACAAAACTTGAGATGTATAATGTAGCAAAATAGGTTACATGCTTAAAATATATCATGTTACAATATATAATACTAATTAAAGGTAAGAAATTTTAAAAAGGGCTATTAAGGTTGGTATTGCACAAAACCAAAGATTACAGCAAAACTCATTAAAACATCAAATTTTACAATCCCACTTTGCACAAAAAAGTTCAAATCAATAGCTAACTGTACGCTGCAATAAATGCAATTGGCATTCTTAAACTTTGTTTGTAATAAAATGCAGTACATGACAAAATAAATTGCCATTTGAATGCAGATTACAATAAAATGAAACCTTCCGATTAAATACCTTTGACATATAATTCCAACTTGCGTAATGTAAATTATAGCCTAATGCAAATTCAAACAAATAACTTTGAAATCAAGTTTTGAAAAGTGGCATTGATGACTCTTTGTACAAAGCAGGCTATAGATCGCAATAATAAATAATTGAGGAAAATAGTAGATCACATATGTACAATGTACATATGTGTGTGATATTCTATAAATCAAAGGGGCACAAATGAAATCAAATGGAGGTGTATAATGAGAAAACGGGAGAAATTAGTAAAGGTAAGGTGGTTTTGGTAGGAAATACTGTCAAATTTTTGGTTCAAGATCCATTAGACAATTTGGTCAAATACAAAATATACTGTAAAAGCCAATATTTTAGCATACATGGATTTTAGCAAATTCACTGTATTTCAGACCGTCACACAAAAGTGTGTTTTTGTTTTGAAGTTTTCAATGAGTGTAAATTTTGGCAAATTAATTGTCGCAAAATTTGTGAAAATAAAATCCTATCAAAATTTTCAGCCTATTACAGTACTTATACGTAAATAACAGAAAATGGTTTATAAAAACAAGCTCTCAGACCAGACTTGAATTTCAGAAATTCTAAGATGTTCAAGTATAGATTAAGATGGGCTGAGGCCGCAGAGTTTAAGGAACAAGTGGGGTGTTGTTCAAAATCAACTGCAAATTAACTGCAACTTTCCAAATTGTAATGCGCATTCGCGCACGGTACGCGCACTTAACAAGACGCGCATAAAACAATGATTTTGATTGGCACGTTCCGATCAATTGCAACTTTTGAACAACATCCCCAAGGTCTTATAGAACCAAATTATAGAGTACAGGATCTTGGAACCTAGTCTTGACAATATCAATGGAGATTAGGGCTAGCACTCAATTGGAGGGGGTGAAAATGGCACAACTCTGTTATGAACACATTGTGAAGGTTATATTGAAGGATGGTAGAGAGAAAGTACATTATGGTGGTACACTGAATGGTAATAATGTAAAGTAATAATGATAAAAACAGAAAGTGAAATTAGATGTGAGATGGAGATGAAATTAACTAGATGAATAACGATGACAATATTAAGAATACTAAAAAATGTTATTCAAGGATAGGTTCCAAACCATCTTTGATCCAGTGACAGTTGCCCATCGGTGTACACAAAACACACACTGAAATCTCATAATAAAGAGGCCTCTTGTGATCCGACAACAAAATAGCCTCCCCACATCAGGAATCTCCCTATATGGGTATTGTGTCATCAGGGAAATTATATCAATATTTACTCCTAAAATTCATATAAATTAACCCTTCTACCTATATGTACCTCTTAATTCAGAATTAATATATTGATATTTGCTATTAAATGAGCTAATTTATTATTCAAGATCAAATGTATCTAAATTGATACAAATAATCGAATAAGTCAATTATAAGGTTGACAACAAAATAGATTTAGATTGATGGTATTACATCTTCTGAAAATGAGGCCACAAGGCTCTTTATTCAGACATTCCACTTATGGATTAGTGGGAAAGGTTAGTATTTGTAAGGGTTAAAGGATAAGTTTATCAAGAATGGAATGGGGCAACATGCTTGGGCAAAGTTTGGTATCTAAAACAAAATATTGAAATTACGGGATATTTAGGTCATTTTCGCTGAGCAAATGTCACTGGAGCGGGCAAGTACCAGAGACTCCAACTCTCATATTTTCGGCGGGAGATCTCCCGTTTTCAGGCCACTTTCAGAACAACTCCCGTTCTCCCTCCTGAGATGCTTGTCTCTCGTTTGAACTTATTTGTGTTCTTATTCTTGAATCATCTACGTAATTTTTCTGTGTTATATGTTAAAAAATAGGCCTAAGATTGCACCAGAAAGCATGTGTAACTCTAGAGCTTCCCGGCCGTTACAGACTTCGAACTACGCGCACATAAAATTCATACAAAAATTGTCTCCATTTTAGAAAGTGGTTGAGGTTTGAGTCTCTGCGACACACAAGTCATTTCTTTAAAACAATTCTCTATCGTGAGCACTGAAGGATGACATGGTTTGGAACTTGCGCAAAATGTAGATGGAGTGCTTACAAATATCACAAGGAAGAAAATCTTTTATAGTGTATACTAATAAAAGTATAGGTATTAACATAATGTGCAGTGAAACAATCTTGCTTAAAAGTAGGATATAGACTCGTCCAGTCAGGAAAATTTCTATCAAACTACAAGATACAGTATATACTATACAAACTCAATCAAATAAAAGTAAAGATGTTTTGTGGAGCCAACTGCTTGACCATATCAGTACTATCAAATGTTAACTACATGTACTATATTTATGAAATCATTGCATTGAAAGATTGCAAAGAAGCAGTCAGGCATGTTGGCTATCCACAAAAAAAAGAGAATATGGCAGGAATTGAAAGTCAAAGGTTCATACAAATTAAACTAATAAAAATCACAAAGTATCACAAAGTATTCAATATAAGAGACAATACACATCTTAAAGACATCTGAATACAAATTAATATCACTATAGAAAATCATGAAGGTCGACATCTGTGGGTGACACTTAAGAGGGTATTGATGAAATATAGGTCCGCTTGGTGTATACAGAACAAAGGATACATAAGTCTAAATGATGGTAAGCAAGCAAGTATTGAAGAGGGCAATACTAAAGATGATAATAGAGATTCTGGATGAAAGCTATGAATAGTTGCACACAAAGTCATCAAGACAAAGAGTACTGTCACTTGTATTCATGGATGAATTGGTACCTAACTATTCTGTTGGTGAAATTATACAGAGGACTACCGCAGAACATGTGGGAGTGGCTATGATATAACTCTCACCAACTGAACTGTATGTGTACCAGAAAGATGTTTCACCAAGATACGAAAGACTTTAAAAACCACTGGTATCTGTTCTTGCAATGAATATGCGTAATATCATTGACCATTTAGCACAAGAACAGATTCCAATTGTTCATAGAGTCTGTCTTATCTTGGTGAAACACTACCCAGATCAGTGGTGCAAGGTACAAATGACATAACTCTTGTTGCTTGATGACCTTAGGTTGCATAAAGAGATGCATGATGATGGTGAAGATAGCAAGAGAGGGACAACACTGACGATGCCAACAACATTCTTTGCACTATGATACCTCGGGTGAGGCTACCTCCGGAGAGAGGGGCGACTTAGGGCTGAAGGACGGTGGTGGAGAACTCGATGCAACAGGAGGCGGAGAAGTCACAACCTTCTTGACAGACACTCCCTTTGAAACAACCTTCTGAGAGGACAGTAGCTGTGTCAGGGTTTTTGTCTTCACTTCCGGAGATGCTGGCTTTTGCTGTATGAGTTGCTGTTGTTGCTGAAAGAATGGATTTGCATGGAAGCGACTTGTGTCCCGACCCTTAATCCTGCTGGTCTTAAGGACCTCTGAGCGAGCTTCCATTAGTGCTTTGGCTCTTGCAATTTCTTCGTCGTCTTCTGAAGAAGGATCCCCACCGGGGGATAAGGGTGATAGCGGCTGTTGCTTAGAGGGGCTGTCTGCATAGTGCTTCGGTTTCGGGGGTGCAACTGGACTTTTGATCGGGGAAGTCACAACCCGAGGCTTAGGCTTTGTATCGGTGTAAGTGACTGAACTTGAAGATTGTTTGAAAGGGTTTGACTTTTGATCTGAATCTCTAAATGGGTTAGGTTTTTCAAGAGGTTCTGGGGATTTTGCTGGATGAGGGTTTGCAGGTTGAGGGTTTGATTCTACTTCTGGATTTGGGTTGTGTGCATCTGAACCCGGGGGTCTTTGTTCTTTAGGGTTGCCAGGATTGTGGCCTTTAGGGCTCCCTGGGTTCCCTGGATTATAGCTTTTGG
Source organism: Temnopleurus reevesii (assembly GCA_036244855.1). Taxonomy (NCBI): domain Eukaryota; kingdom Metazoa; phylum Echinodermata; class Echinoidea; order Temnopleuroida; family Temnopleuridae; genus Temnopleurus; species Temnopleurus reevesii. Next base: position 30,598 of record BQKZ01006166.1, on the reverse strand, counting down.
GACTCCCAGGATTATGACCTTTGGGGCTTCCCGGATTACCAGGATTGTGACCTTTGGGACTGCCAGGATTCCCAGGGTTATGAACTTCGGGACTACCTGGATTACCAGGGTTATGACCTTTGGGACTACCTGGATTCCCAGGGTTATGACCTTTGGGACTACCTGGATTCCCAGGGTTGTGACCTTTGGGACTACCTGGATTCCCAGGGTT
>BQKZ01006166.1:15625-29100 GCA_036244855.1 Temnopleurus reevesii | reverse complement strand
CACATACATGTAACTCATTAACCATACTCCGTATAAGTTGATGGTAACCATATAATTGAATACTTCATGACTTTGGGGGAGGGGATGAGGGTGTTCCATCAAAAAAGTGCTTTCAAGATGTGAATAACATTATGTAGGACTTGTTGAATATGACCAATATAGGATGAAAAATATATTATGCATCTTACAGTGCTGAAATGCACAAATGTACGCATTATTAATCAAGAACATTATTAATCAAGAATATTACAATGTAATAATATTATACATTGCACTTAAAAGTGTACAAGATTTAGACCCCAAAAAGTGATTAAAAAAGTCGAAAAAAGACTTCATCCAACAATGTTCACAAGCAATCCATAATCTGCATGAAGACCAAGTACATGTATGCAATGAAATTGCAAGTATGCAATGAAATAAGTTACAAAATATGGATGCTTCCAGCGAAAACACACATCAAATATGCAAAAACAGAAAATAATGCATAATGGGAAAACAATATACTCATATTCAGTAATTAAAAAAATAAAAAGGATATTTCATGAATAAATGAAAAAATATAAAAGAAAATTAATATCTAGGCCTAGTGAACAAACCATATATGTGTGCATCTACATTACGTCTTACTTAATTCATATGAAAGATACCAAATGTTATATGAATGAATACCTCCCTTGAAAGCAATGGATTTCATACCAATGATTAATTACTTTTGATCAAGAACAAAAAATTTGGTGTTGAACAGAATGAGGGGGCTTTTAATCTCATTCAGTCTGATGTTCTTTTAATGTGATTTGCACATGTACTTTGCTTTCATATTTATTTATTTCATGTCCTTAAATGATCTAAATTTAGATGCAAAATATATTGTTTCATTTACATGTACAAATGATGAATAAAATTGTGCAATTTCCTCATCACAATGTGTAAGTAGGAATGTGAAAAAATATCAACATATTTGTTGCAACATCCCAAAATGCAGCATGCAACATTCCACGTGTATGTTTCATTGCCTCCCCTTAATGTGAATTAGCAAGTGAAAAAAAGGTCAAGATAAACTATAAAGTCTGTCAGAATTTAGCATCATAATGTAAACAAATTAAAGTCTTCCCAATCGTATGCCTGTATGATTTATTCTTACTACATGTATTAGGGGGTGTTGTTCAAAATCAACTGCAAATCAATTGCAACTTTGAACAATGTAACGCACATTTTCATCCGCGCTCGGTACGCGCATTTAACTAGACGGGCATAAAACAATGATTTTGATTGACGCGTTCCGATCAACTGCAACATGCGATCAATTGCAACTTTTGAGCAACAACCCCTTAGTGATTAAAATACTCCAGATCATTCTTTGTTTTTAATGAAGAGGGAGAATTTTTTATTGGGGGGGGGGGGTAATTTATATTTGGCTGCATAACTTCCTTTTCAAGTTGGGAATACGATAGGTAACTGAACAATTTGCAATTCTCACTGAGCTAAAAATCGTTTTAAAAAAGAACAAAAGAAGGAAAGGGGGAACCAATTATACCATTAGCCTGCTCCAAACAATTGAAGATAATTTGGAAATTATTCAGTTGAATAGATTAAAATTGTCCTCAGAGTCATGAATTAGATATGGATACATGTCTTGTGTTATCAATAACAATAGATAAAACAATATCAATCTCATTAGTTAAATCTAAAAAGTTTCGATTAAGTCTAGATGTTACTTCAACATTATTTCATTACTACTACAAACAAAACTAGTTAAAAAAAAGGTCAAACTGGTTGACATGGTTTTACATTTATTTCACTACAAGACGACGGAAATTTACACTTATCTGTAAAAACGCATTTTAATCATTTTAACACAGTTAAGAGTTTTACCAACTAAGACAAGACCAAACTGTCATTTCAGAACACACCTTAAAACTGTTGTAAAACAAGTCCAAAAAACTGTAAGTCACTCCTAGTGTTACGTGTAAATGCCAAAACAAGCGCAAAAACATGCAGCAATCCGACAAGCGTTTAAATACACCACATAAAACCAAACAGTTGGGACCATGTCATTCAAACTGTGGTGAGAGGGGGTGATCTCAGGCTTTGATTTTAGAGGGGGTGGGGTACTCTACCTCGGGCGACCCTGGTGGGGTCGATACGCTGGAGGAACGGGATGCGGTGCTGCTCGTACTCGAGTTTCGTATACCACGGAAAGTGTTACGGGGCCGCGGGGCCACCGGGGGCGGTGACTTTTTCCTTGGCTGCTTTGGAAATTTGTGGCAAGTGATGAGGTCGTTAAAGGATGGAAAAAATATTTTGCTTCATCTAATATCTCATACAATAATCTTAATCTTTATTGTCCTGGAGTGTCATGATGTTTTCCTAAAATCTTTTGAACAAAAAACTTGATTTCACACAGATTTGTACGAACTCCTTTTTTATTCAAGTTTCCATTTTTGTGTGAGTTATCTTTAAACAGACCAATTGGTTTCCTTATTTGATGTATTTTGGACGAAACAAATCAGTGTCCTCTTTCAAAGCTTTTCTTAATTGGGGGATGAATTCATTAATCTTCACATACATGTAGATGCAAAATCTATACTAATAGCGATTAAGGAAACACATTTGTATTATCAACAAATTTCATGCATTGTAAATTACAGAAAGTAAATATAAGTATGATACAATATAAGATATATATATCTAGCAATTATTTTAGAGCACAGCAAAAAGTAAAAAAGCGATGAGAGTAAAATAATTGCTAAGCTTCATTCAAACTGCTGCGCATGCATAAATAAATCAAACATGCAAAACACAACGTGTGAGTATGTAAATCGAAATATCTACATGTATAATTCTCTATCCCCCATTTTTGCCTGAAATTTTCAAAACAGCCTACTCCTACATGTAGTTCAACTTCTGCCAAAACCTCAATAATTGTGGTTTGCAACAAAAGAAAATGAATATTGAATTCTCTCTAGACGTAGGAAATTGAAACTGACTCATATCCGCCAAAAACAAATCACTTAGATTGGAATTGCTTCTACGCTGAAAAATATGAGCATTTGGCAGTCAAACAGAATAGCAGTATCAGGCTGATTAAAAAATACATGTATATCCAACAAAAACAGTGGCTGAAACTATTGGCATTTTTTTTTTTAATTGATGTAGCAATCCTGTACATCACTTAATAATTTCAGCCAAATTCCAAGTTTAAAACATGTGTCTATGAGAAGCTAAACCATCTTCCTGCATTCTGTCTTTGTAACCTTAATCTGATTATGTAATCAGAGAAACTATGAGGTGCTAAATGATAATTCGGCATGAATGATATAACTGCAACATATTTTCAAATAATAATTAAAAAAAAAAAATTGCTAAAAAAAACCAAAAACTTGATGGACTGCTTTATCTCCAAATCATAACAAAAATTGCATTCAGCTATAAAAAAAAAAAATCAGCCATGTCATGTTTATTTTCAACTCAATGTATTGATGAACAGGTGGCTTAGCATTAGAACTGAGCATACGTTTCAAACAGCCACAATTTCATTTTTTTTCTGAATAATCTCAAAAATTTAAACTCTTTCATGAGAGGAAGCCAGGAGTTTTTACCTACTACACAATAAACCTTTGAAGTGTTATACTGTTTTCTTTTTTCAATTCTTTACGATTAAAGAATAACATTTGACAAAATGAGCTCACCTTTGCCTGCGGTAACGGAAGATCATCGTCATCTTCTGTTCCATTTTCTGTTGACGCATGCTGTTTAGACTAAAGTGAGACATAGATTTATGAATAAAACAATTTCAGTGCCAGAAAAAAATGTGAAAAAGAAGGGGTAAAGTAGATTCATTCATTAATCATCAATACCTTTCAAATTATACTACCAAGAGAAAACAGAAAGATGGAAAGGTAGAGAGAGAGAAAAGAATATCTGAGTAGATGAGAAGGTAAAATAATTGATAACTTAGAACATGGTAGATATTAGTTACCTTGGTTACAAAATACTAATGATATTATCCATGTTTTCATGAAATGACGAAACCCAAGTGGTATTGTTGCAGGAAAACAGTTAAAAATTCATTGAAATGTGTTCTTCTATAGAATTAGCATACAGCTCCAAAGTATGTCCTTTGAATTGTTGCTATGTCAGGAATTCTTTATCTTCATGCAAGAATATCCAGTGAGTACCAAAACTTCATGAAAACACAGACAATATACATGTATAAACACTAAGAAATTGTCAAAATGTATTTTAGCAAAGTATAATCAATATTAATTAATACTGTGATAAATGAATATGCTAATGATTGTTAATCTCCACTAAACTGTTAGCAGGGCAATTGAAATCTAATGAATCAGTTCATGATTGGTACATTCATAAAGAGCACAAATGGACATGGGTCATACAAGTGACATGATACAACATCTCACTAAAGATGAAACTAGTGTGTTAAAATGTGAGTGTGTCAGTCAACATGCTACACCTACGGGTAATGGTTGATTCTATGCAATGGCTGTTGTAAGTCATACATGTACCTCCTCTCTAAATCTAGCGATCATGGCTCTTGGGTGATGTTTTACCAAAATATGAAAGACATTAGGAAAGACTTCAAGTACAACTGGTATCAAATCTTTTGCTGAAAACCAGTAAGATTATCAATTATTTAGCATAAAAAATGATACCAGTCATTCTTGAAATCTTCCTTAAAATTTGTCTTATCTTGGTGAAACATTGCCCCGGGTCAAACAGAGAAGTTGCGTGCCACCCCAATCAGGGCAATCAAACTATTTTAGGCTCCCCCTAATAAACAGGCACAGGAATGATCTGCTTTCACCATCAGGTGCCCATACTTTTTTGTGTTTTTTTTTACAGAACCATTTCAATAAAAGTGGTATAAATTTTGATGTGGTATAAATTTTGATATGATAAAACTTTTTACAGATCATGCACAAAAATGTTTACTGAATGGTGACCTCAACAAACTTATTCAATCTTTGGTAGTAGGAAAGAAGAAGAGATGTCAGACAAACAACGCACATTGCAAAACGTCAGCCAACTTTCTAACTTCTATCAATGTAACTATTAGACTGTAACACAATATGATTATGCATTGCTATAGTACATACTTGTGTTAGTTGCAAATTACAGATAGGAATATAGAAGAAAATGTAGATATATGGGTCAATTATATTACATGTTACAACTAAATTTCATTGTATTAATGCCTTTTGCTTCATAAAATGCAAGCTTAATTTCAAATGTTTTCTAGAATACAAGTATTGCAAGCTATTGTTACCCAACCATTAGACCACTAAAATCTTTTCATTGAAAAATGGGGATAATATTTGTTAAGATGAGAAAGAAAGTAAATTATATCACCCAAACACTACAAAATAAAAACAAAAAGAATTTGGAATAATCCTGAAAATATATCTTCTTCCTCTAAATTTTATATTGGTTGGCAGGCCTAAAGCCACCTATTACCATTTTTTCCAAAATTTTCTACACTATTTAAGAAAAAAATCAAGAGTCAAATTCCAAAACCAACTTTTCTATAAAAATCTACCAGGAAATGAAACAAAAGATTTAGTTAAAGCACCCCAGAAAATGGTTATTTAAGGAGAGGAATGGACTGCACTGCAAGATGATGGTGTCCTTCATGGGACAAATTCACATCTTTCTTTTTTTTCTTTTTCTAATCCAACTCACATTGATATTAATCTCTGTATCAACCCTCAGAGGAGCTAACTCTTGTTCCATCTCATAATCTTCTCTTATCAAATCTTCTTCCGATGGACTCCTAAGCCGCGGCAACGGGGCATCCATATCCTCCTCTTCCTCATCATCATCTTCTGGGTCTAGCTGCTGCATCATTGCTTGCCTATTTACAGGGGGCGAGTGGCTACTGCCATTTCTCCCAATGATTTTTTGGAAGTTTTCCTGATCACGATGGGAGGATGGGGGTGGAAGGGATGAAGGGTGAGAGAGATGAAAGGGAGAGTGACCAGAGATAGCAGGCTACATGCAATGTGAGATGTCAATGTGATATATCAATGTTCTTTGCCTTTTTTTCTAAATATTGTCAGCATTACTGACAAAAAAGGATTTATCAATACAGTAATGCTGGATGATACTACATTTCCCGTTACATGTATTTGATTATCATCAGCTTTATGTAGCCGAGGAGAAGTAAATTCATTTCCTTAACTGTTGAATGATCTTTACTAAATAATTGCTTTTCATCATATTTTCAGTTAATTTGAGGGACTAATGAACTATTTTCATGACCTTGTCTATGGTGATACTGGTGACTCATAGTCTGGAAACTCATTTTGCAAATAATATACATCAAAATACAGAGCTTCGACCACGTTTATTTTTAATTTAGTGGATGTTACCACACATTTAGTGTGTTAAAACATATCGTGGGGATTCACATACTTTTGCACAGTCTTTCGACCATTTTGTGCTTTTATTTCTAGACCATAAGCCCTTTATCGTCCATTCAGGTGTGATGAATAGAGCCATATTTAATGGCAAAATTGTATCATTTCGTTTTTAAAACTGTAAAACGTCTAGTACTTGAAAATAATCACGTACATGTCTGTTTTGGATAGGGGTTCACAACATGGTGCCGACACAGCACATCAAAATTGAATCTTAATGAGAAAAGGCAAATCACATTGCAAGATATCACATCGACATGATCATGTATATATATATCAATGTGCATGTTACAGATTAAGAAACCTCATTCAAGCTCCCTAGCCAAAAACAAATTTAATCCCCACAAGAAATACCAATTAATTTTATCAAACCATTTTCAACTCTAATCAAAATGAGCACAACATTCACCATATTTGAAACTCTAAAATAATGTGACTATTTTACACCAAGTTTTCTTTTGTGTAAAACAGGTCAATAATCATCTTTAAAATTTCTAATATGCAATTGAATGAATAAATATGTTATCAATGGAATATGAGAGTAAATAAACATCTTTGGATATATAGGTTTAGTAGAGCAAATCAAAGCTAATGTATTTCTAAAAATATATAATGAATGTTAGTTTATCGATGCTGTGCTTTCATATTCATATAATATAGTTTTTATATAAAAATAAAGCAATGGCAAAGATAACGATATTCAAAATATTTCAAAATCTACTTTGATCCGAATAGTTAACATCCACTTGCTTTCTTCACGACTCCCAAAATCACTTAAAATTCTGCATCCCTCATTACTAATAATTACACCAAATTGCCATTGTGCATATGTAATACTACATATATAATGTGACAAGTTGTACTGGAATAAACATGCTCAGAAGTGAGTTAGTAGACAAGCTATGAAAACAGGCAAATGACATCAAACATCGAAGCAGTTTGAGCAATTATTGAGACAAAGTCTCTAAAAATTTATCTACAATATGATCAAGCAATCTGTACTTGAACAATTATACATACAAATATATGCCTATGAATTTATTATACACATAGTTCTGCAACATGTTGTGAAGTAACAAATTACCATTCAATGTGAAATACCTTTAAACATATGTAGTCCCAATTAATGAAACTTTAAAATCCTTTGTCAATTTTTCTTACCTCATTTTCCTCTGTTAATCTTCTCGTTTCCTCCTCACGTTGTCTCCTCATCTCCTCCTACAATGATTATGATTTTAACATGGAGGAAGACGAAAAATTAAGGAGGCATGGGGAAAAGGCAGGAGTAGGAATTGGGTCAAAGTGGGAAAAAAAGAGAAAATAAAAAAAATACAATTATAGACGAATGGCCGGGTGTGATGGGCAAAAAGAATATAATGAATAAGGCTACATTAAATACACAAGGTGGGTTGTCGGTACAATACAACCATAGATACATGTACTCTCGAGGAGAAGGTAGTGTGATGATGATCTATAGCATACCTATTTTTAGATTTAAAAGATAAATTGCAAATCAGCTCACTTTCAGTCCGTCTGCAATTCTTTATGTTACAAAATCTGTGATACAGTACATATCTCTCAGCTAAGTTGCTCGAACAAAATCTATTATAATTATTGTGATATCTGTAACAAAAGAAGGTTTAAATCATCTTTACATCTTTATTGTTACCAATTTTTCTTCTGTATTCCATCCCAAGTTCTGCCATTATAGAAATCATTTCCTTATTTCTCTTTCTTGGATAATTATGACAGAATGCTCTATTTCATTTAAAAAGTCATCAAATATAAAGCATAAACATAAAAAGCACTATCACATTAAAAGACAGTGAACAAAATGACAAATATTACCACTTGTCAGTTACAAATATGTACAACAAAATATTAGAATTGTTAGGAGGAAAGTCAAATATGAAAATGAATGTGCACTCCAGTGCTTATCATAAAATCTTTAAAACTCCAACTGCAATATTTCTTTCAAAGAGTTAAATAGGAATGTAGTTTATTAGGTAAATACCAAATGTAGCCAGCAAAGATGAATTTGTTTGTGCATCAATGCTGAGTGATGAATACAAGTAATGTATTTTTCAATAAAAAATGAGGAACAAAAAGTAGAAAAAGGTATAAAAGAATGAGAACAAAAATTGTGAAACAATTAACAAACCATAAAAAAATATTCATGTGAAATCATAACAACTGATAAAAAAACAAAAACAGATCAACTTAAGATAACTTTGAATGTGTGTGAGTGTGTGCCTCATCAGAACTGTGCTTCAAATCAAATTCAATAGGTGAACGTGAATTAAAAATCATACTTTCATGAATATGCATGAGAGTGAAATTATGGGTGCCTGTGCATAATAGATACATGTATAAACCTAAGTGGGGTAAGTGAATGAGGATACTTGAATATCATGAATATGCAAATTGCCATGTATGTAAAAGTGTTTCTCGTGAATATGCACAAAAGTGTATCTGATGTTGCATATGGGTAAAATGCACAAATCCAAGTGGCGTGTGCTTGTGAATATGGTACTAAATATGCACGAGAGGGTAGCTTAATGTAAATGCGTGTGTGGATGAGGATACCAGTATATGCATGAGAAATGTGAATCATTTCAGGTATAAAGCAGACTCATGAATATGCATGAGGATTAGTGAAAAGAAATAATCTCAAAATGTTGAATTTAGAGAATCATAATAGCACACAATGGACTTACTATTGTATTGTGATAAATATGCCAACTTATGCGTGACTGATAGTATTTGGAGTTAGAGAAGGCATAATAAAGTGGGCTAGATTACGAATGCTGTTAACTTGTTGCAAACATAAAGCTGTCATTGTAATACTAGAACAGATGCTTGTTGGCATTTTGTACATGTATCTGTAACTGCTATGTGAGTATGTACTAATCAAGCCATTGTGACTATTTTTCGTAAATGGACATTTGTTTTAATTAAATACATTCTATAACTTTTCCCACTTAAAGTGTTCCAAGGAAAATCTTCAAGATCTACAGATAGCAAATTACATTTTAAAAAGTTTTTCCAACATAGGTTATTACCATGAACATGTTACAAAGTCTTATATCAAATGTAAGGTTATAAAATATAATGACAGTGTTAGTACTACAAAATTAAATCCAGCAATATCCATAAAAATACATGTAACTGAGAATTTAGGATACTCTCAATATTGAAACATATCGCTGTGATTGTTCTGGTGTAATCATTTTTTTTAAACAAAACATTCTGTGTTCTTTATGAGGAATCGGAAAAGAAATGTGTAGTTTGTAGCTAATACATACAATAAAGAGTGCAAAAAAAAAAACATTTATTCATTTTTATTATTTTTTGTATGTATTTGAGTCCCACATTTTCAGTCAAAGATAAAGATTTGTAGTGTTTAACGACAAAATATGGTTGAGCATAATCTTAACAGTTTATTATCGAAAGCAGATTTTTTTTTGCTGCACAGTATGCTATAACTTTGTTTGAAAATGTTTGCATTGCTGATATACAAACAATAAACATGCACTGCTACTACATGAATGTTCAAGATGTACTGATATCTTTGGTTCATGGCCAATCTGAGTTTTGTAGATTTAGAATAATATGAAATGTAGCTTTGTTACTAAAAGAAATCACTAGAATGATTTTAGTATCTATAAACAAAATATGACTTGTGAATAACATGACAATGTTGATCTAAGCTAATCTATGTGCTTGTATTACCTCTTTCCTCTCCTACACAGTAATGAAAGAATGTAAAATGAAATAAAAATGCACGTAAAGATATAAATATGATGGTTCGATAAATGATAAAGACACACATATATTTGACAGAGGAGGGTGACATGTAGGGGAGTGGGCTAGGATTGGGGTGGCTAATGGGATGACATAATTTATTATAAACATTTATTGTAGAAAGCATTACAATGGATTTTTGAAAATTCCTATGGGGTCAAACAGCTATTAATGCTTTAAATGGGGATTAAAACCCAAAGATCAGATTTTACAAAGCTATAAAATGTGTACGTTTTCGTAGATTATGTGACTCTAAATCTTATACTGGTCATTTGATCATGGTGATGACGATTAGCGCAATCAAATACAGACCTCGTCACCATTCAAAATAAAACAGAGGGATGATTATCATAAAAAAAGGTGAAAGAAATAAATCATCGCTTTTGCACAAATTAATTGCCATGAAAATTCATAAATTCTATGAAAACAGGAGTGTGAAATATTAAAATTTCATTTCATCTCAATTTGTATTCAATGGAAGGTCTAACGTGCCTACAAAAGAGTGACTGCAAAATAGCCCTCATGGATAGATTGTCAACTCTCAATTTTTGTGCACACCTCGAGCACTAAATCATAGTTGATTTGGCACTATAAAAGTCCCATGTTTCATTATTATTATAGACGGCAGTTTTGATGATATACAAACAGAAATGCAATTTGGAATTACATTTATACTATCCTTGTACAAAATGGAACACATATTTGCATACAAAGTCGGAATGAAACATATAAAATGTAGGGAACTATGTGACTGCATACAAAGCAGGTATTGTTGTGGGATTTTTTCAAAGCAGGGTGCACAAATGCTCATGCTAAAATGCACCAAATGCATCAAAAGGCTACAATCTTACATCCTTTTCTGACAGTCGTGCACATATTCTTCATGCATACTTGATAAAGGGCAAATTTTGCACACTTTGAAAATAAAGTGGAGAATACTGTATATTGGTGGTTCCAAAAATCATGCACACTCTACTCAATAAATACTGTGAGTCCAGTAAAGTATGATATGAACAGATGACAAAGTATAGATACATAAATACCATTTATGGTTGTGCAGGTATTTTATATACTTTAAACTAATTCCCTTGGATAATGGAAAAATCTGCAAAATTTGCATTTTTTCTTTCTGATTTTCTTTTTTTTCTTATGTCTTTAAAACGATGAATTCCCGGCTTCCCATGATTCTGTCTTCGTTCTGATTAGATTTATGAAGCAAACAAACAATTTTGATGATGATTTAGTAGACACCACTGAATGGTCAATTATTTTCTAAGCCAAAAGCATGGTCCCTTTAATAGACAAAGCAAAGCCTAAATGATCTACAATGTTGCCCAACAAAATGTTTTCTCTTCTACAGATGCTACGCCACATAAACAATAAAGAACATGTAGCTGGAGATAAGATAATGAAGTATTCCTCCCTAACGGTATGGCATTTTGCTATAAATATAGGGTGTTCAATAAAAAGTAACCAAGCTTATCTTTAGTATTTGATGTGAAAATGAAAAATAAACATAATGAAGGCTTTCATCAACTCCCTACACAGCAATTTGAGCAAACATATGAAAATGCCTGACTTTATGAACTGCTTTGGCTTTCTCAAAACTCAACGACAACCTCCACAAGAGCGTTTCCAGTCAGGGATACTTTTTATTGAAACACCCTGTACTGGATTCAAGGGGTGCTATTGGAATGGCATTGGCCTTACCAGTTTGGCTAATTCTTCCTCTTCAAATTCCTGGGCTTCTAACTGAAATTCAGCCTCCTAGAACCCAAAGAAGTGGAGAGGGAAGGTAGAGAGAAAGAAAGGTGGGAGAGGATGGATGAAGGGAGAGGCGAGGGGAGGGGAGAGGGGTGAGGGGAGGGGGAGGGGAGAGAGGCGAGGGGAGAGAGGAGGGGAGAGGGAGAGGAAAAAGGAGAGGGAAAGGGAAAGGGAAAAAGAGACAGGGGAGAGGGGAAGAGGAAGATGGGTATAGAGATGGATATGGGAGAGGGATAAGGGACAGGGAGAAAAAGAGAGGGAAAGGGGGGGGGAAGAGAAAATTATGAGGAGAATATAGGTACAGACAGGGAAGAAAAAGGAGAGAAAAAATGGAAATGTGCCAGGAGAAAAGAGAAGGTATTAATTCAGTGAAACTCAAAGAGAAAAGGGCAGTTTCTGCACTATTACACTCTCACATACAATAGGCTACGTAAGGTTTAAGACGACGCCTTGAGATTAATTTATTATGATGACAGATCAGAAGGAAGTTATCACTTTTTCTATAAAATGCTAATCTCTCCTAGCGCAACAAATATATATCCAATTCAATAATTTTTCATTAAATAGTTTAATTTGTTTTTGTTTTATTTTTTTTGCACTGCTATTCATATTCCCACTTTTATTGTCAAAGAAATGTAAAGTTGACAAGTGTTAATATTTCAGACAACAAACGATGAAGTATATTGTATATACCAGTAATTCCCATGTGAAAAAGAAACAACCTGTGTCTAAAACCCTGAGCCAATCCCAAACATATAGGAGATGACAAATCAGAAGTAAGTTCATTTAAATTAGAATGACATAGGGGTTAATCTTAGGCCTAAGGAAAACATACATGTAGGGTTCCCTATTGGTTAATTTCCCATACTTCATCTCAAACTTTCACACAACATTCAATTACTGCAAATTGATGTACAGTCAACTCTGTCTTAGTCAAATTTGTCTCAGTCAAACAATTACCCAAGTCGATTGTGAGATTATTAAAAAAATTGTATTTAACCTGTGTTATCTACATGTACTTCATAATTCAACATAGTTAAATATATTTTTGAGATTAGACTTCGACAGAATTACCTGTACATCTATTTTTCAGATTGACAATTTCACTTCAAATAGATTATTTGAGATTGGCACTCTTACCTGATTTAATCTGTTGAGTTCCTCGGTGGTCATATCCCTATCGATGGATGAGATGCTTTCCTGGCTGTTCCTCTTGCTGAGGTCCACCTGGGAGAGGGGGTTACCGGCGCACCCCGGTCTGGACTGCCAGTACGCGACCTCACTGGGGTCAAAGCCATCACATACAAGGATACTGAGCATGTCACCGCAACCCCGCAGGGCCATCACGGCCTCTCGGTGCCGGGAACCAAGCATGCTCTGACCGTTCACCTGGTGGTGGTGGTGGTGGCGGTGGTGGTGATGGTGGTGTAAGTGAAGGTGGTGGTGGTGGTGGTGGTGGTGGTGGTGGTG
>BQKZ01006165.1:0-31765 GCA_036244855.1 Temnopleurus reevesii | reverse complement strand
GCGATGCCCCCCCCCCCCCCCTTCCGTGAAAATGGTGCCCCCTCGTTCGAGTGCAATCTGCCCTCTCCCGTTTGCTGATACTACTAAAACTCAAATAAGAATATTACCAAAATATTAATGGTTGACATTATCAACAATAAATGTATTTCTTTTTAAACATTTAAACATACATAGCATATTCTGGAAACTTATAGGAAATTCTGCATTACTAGTCACAGTTCAAGTCAGCACATATTGAATGAACATCATCTGTATTGCCTTTCATGGTCGATCAATCTACAATGTTTATCCTACACTTTGCATTCTGACTGCTGTGATGTCCTATTTGTGCACTGATCGCATAGTTTGTCTTTGGGCAAACATGAATCAATTGTATTACATAACGAATATCCTGTCCTGGGGTTGATATTTTCTTGTTCTGTAAGATTGGATTTTACATGGTTAATTCGATACTCGGAGCAAAGAAACTTTTGTAAAATTGGGACCATTCAAGCTTCACAATTTTTTTTACCAAATTTGGACTTTGGTCAATGCAATGATATCATTCTTAAACATGCAGGGCTTTTTATTGTACAATGATTTCATTTATTTCTTCAAAGTGCGCAGTAAATTAATGTGGCCATATCGTGATACTGCCACCACCGTTTATCGCTGTGTGTGCGTAGATTTCGTGTGCAAGTCGATGCGCCCATACCAAGAATTATTAAAATATCGTTCTTCCTTTCCAGCAACAAGACGCACATGGTATGCAAAGATACTAAAATTGTATTATTTTACTTTCTTACATAGATGAAAAGTACTAGTACAAATGTCACTGAATGACAGTAGTTGTAGAATGTAGAATGTAAAAAAATACCAACATTTATCCACCTGTCGACCTGAAAACATGTTATTATTAAAGTACTTTCAATAGAAAACAAGATAAATGTGCCACGCACTTTGACAGGTGTATCATACCTCCATGAAAACAATTTGTTCTGATAAATCGGGTCATGAATAGAATAGACATTTCGTAATGTATTCAAATTTTATGCACACTTCTTTGTAAAAACGTACCGTGACAAAATATGTGGATATCATGCAGTCGTTGTTGCTAGGTTGGGTAAGCTACATAGCTTGTCCAGCCTATCAAGTAACATTCTCACTATTGTACTCGCATTTGTTTTGTTTTTTGGCCTAATGCAAATAGATTTCAATACATTACGAAATGTTTTCTATGGAGACAGGTGCGATGCAATAAAATACGATGCGTAGAACTGTGCATTCATAGACATTTATAGACTCGAGCCCCCTGGTCAGAGTTGGGACTACCAAAATGACGCAAAACTGGCGATTTGGACACATAATTTTAATTGATTACATATTAAATACGTACCAAAATACTGAATGCACACATGCAAAAGATGATAGGGGAAATGTAGACATACTCTTTTTGGTTGGCATGTTTGAATCTGCTCGATATGTACAGATCCACACTTGTGTTGTATCAATAATAGTGCCAAAAATCATTCTCTTTCTATTCTTTGTATGCCTAATAAATATGTCCCTTAGTTTTTCACGAAACAATTCAGATAAGAATGAAATATCTTTATCATCCATTTTACCAGTTTTTTTTTACAATATATCCCAGCCGAATAAAATGTTTAAAAAATCGCTCTAACGAAATAAGGGTATTGCACCTTACCCGATCGAAGATTTCAGCAGGAACCCAATGTAATTGTATGTCGGGAAACCACAAAAGCTGTGATGGTTATTTTCTCCGAGTTAGCACAACATCTCTCATTTGCGTAGAATCAGATCTAAAGATCCGCTTGACACTTTTTAATAAAGACGATTACTGGATTCTGTTCATCGGTCGGATTCTAAATATCTTTCACATTCCCTGGCGGGCTCTGGCTTTGCGAACCGAAATTCAATTCCCATGAAACTGTTTTGTAACGAATAAATCAACAAATACTCATATTGCTCAGTGTCCTTCACCTGGCAACAGAGCTTCATCAATAGAGCGGCATTCGCTCAAAACTTGCCCGACATTACACCATGAACGCGTTGCTCTAACATTACTCGGCCTATCGAATTACAAATAATTGACAGCTTTGTTGGCTTTCTATGTGCTCATGGGCGTTCCTTTACGCATCAATGGAATTCAAATAGCCCAAATTGGAGTGGCAATAGAATCATATTTGTATTAAAACAAATTTCCTTCGCCAAACACTTCCCAGGCATTTTTGTCTCCAACTAGTTCGCTCAAATTGAAGTGGTTAAACAATGCTCTTTGAATAGCGTAACAAGTATTTGTATTGTGGTAACCATTGCATGATTGTTCCGGGAATACATGTGTGTAAAATTTTAGGTGTCATCTGCGGATAACATCTGCGATCATTAGTTTACACTGGAAAAAAAGGTGATTCATAATTTCTTGGAATGTGGCTTTTCAACATGAAAATAAAGGACGAAAAACTAGACAAAATAAAACGATTTCACAATCAAGCCACTTTGGAGACAAAATTTAAAGGGGAACACACTCCAGGAATGCTGTCAAAATTTCCGATCGCACAGATCTCCATCAGCGGCAGGGATCGTGATATTCGTAGAAATTTAAAAATAATAAAAATAAACAATAAACAATACACTTTTGAACAGATGGATGGATGGCCGCGCTTAATGCCCCGGTCACATAGGACCCCGGAAGCAACACGATTCAACACGACTCTTTGTTCAGTGAACTGAACAAAGATTCGTGTTCGATCGTGTTGTTTCCAGACCTCTATGTAACTGGGGCCTTGACATTTTTTTACATTGCCATGTATTTTCTGAAAATAAAATAGAAGGGAGACAGCTCCCTAGCCCCGGTGGTTAACAACGCTAATTTATACATTCTGCCTATCAAAATGTTTATTTCTTTAAAAAAAACAAGAAACTGAACTTGCCCAACTAAAGTCTCAGTCATATAGAAGCCCGGAAGCAACACGATTGAACACGACTCCTTCTTGAGTTCACAGTTTAATCCCTCTGAACAAAGCGTCGTGTTTAGTCGTGTTCAATCGACGCTCCTGTAAGACTGGGGCATTAGCAACATTCCTTTCATCCGATGTACATTTCTCTACTTAATTACGATTATTTGTTATCAGATGATCAAATATTTCAAGGTTCGTGAAATTACTGGCGAATTGTAGGTCTACTATGGGCTCATCATTCCCAGGCTACTCGTTGGGGTGACAGCATTGGCTGGTACACTCAGATATAGATTATACTTCAAAGAGGACTGGATGATGGGCTTAATCGAAGTCCCTTGACCATCGATGGTGGGTATTCGTATCGTTCTAACCTCGCTATGAACAGCGGTGACCACGTCAAGAATGTTCAACTTCCGAGCATATTTCTCCATCATGCCGAAAAGGACATTCACATAGAGCGTATAGACATCGCGCAGAGAATCTCAGATGGCGGCAGGCGGTACCATGGCAACGGTGAGCAAGAAATCATCATCGTCCGGTATGAGTGATGTGTTGAGATCAGGTGATGACTGAGAGCCTGATGAACGCGCTCCAGTCTTCGAGTCTCTAGATCTCGGACTCACCGCTGGACTTCCCGATGCACCGGATTGCCTTGAGGCACTCGTAGGGTGCTTATCCAGAATCTGCAGGAAGAACATTTTGGGTTTCTCCGCCAGCGTTGGACAGTTTTCTTTGGTGAAGATGTCCATGAGTTGTTTGACGTCGACAGGCACACCGTCGGGTCCGATGACTTTGCCCTGGCCGCCGTAGGAGAGGACGCACACCATGAGGCAGTCAAAGTAAGAATGATCCTCAAGGTTGATGAAGCGGAGGGCCGATATGATATCTAGAGACATCAATCCTCGCATCATTCTCACGTTGAACCCGAGTTTCAGTAGAACGGAACGGAGGATATCTGAAAAATATAAGAGACATATATGAACTCGCATGTTTCGCAAGCCATGGTCCTTGAGCGGTAGGGATTTAGTCTGCAAGGACAGACCCTATGCTTTCGATGTATGCATGCGCAGACCCTGTAACACGCTCTGCGCTTGCACACGCCGAAAGCCTAGGGTCTGTCCTTGCAGACTAAATGCCTACCGCTAATTAAACAAAAAGGACCGCTACAGCTCCACTCGGCCGGTGTGACCATACCTTTACATTAGATTAAAATATTGTAACGAACGCCGAAAGTGTGTTTGTCGACTTTTACTGTTATTTATACCTGAATTTGCCTCCTAGGACGACATTGAATATTACTTGCGTTCACGATGAGTTGTCGACTCGTCAATGTGAGCAGAAGACACAAAGGACTGGGTCAAAATATGCTCATGAAATAAATATCCTTCCCTCTTTATCATGCCGAGAAATATCGCGCTGGGGAAGCTACTTTGTTTCGTTTTTATGAAGATAGTGTGAAGGCATGAATGACGTTGATGACAAGTTTGTAATATGTATACTTCCAATTGTAAATCTCTTTGTACAGATTTTTTAAATAATTTTTTTTAATTACAAAAGTGTTATATTACAGATAAAAAAATTCAAAATTATGTTAGAGTTCTTTTACTATGAAAAGTTTTTGTACCAAATAGAGTTACTATTTGAATTGTTGCAACATGCATTAAAGAAAATTTCCCCCAAACTAGGACGGGTATGATTTAACTAATACAATATTTGTTATCTCACAAACCTGAGCTCGTATGCCAACTAGGTGTAGATGCCCTATCGTCGTCATCATCCCAATCTTTGTTTCCAAGCTCGGATAGGTTATCAATGATAACTGCCACTCCTCTCGGCCTAGTCCTCATTCGATAGCAAGGTTTCTCTCCGCTGCCATCGTTCTGCTTCTTGAAATAAACCAACTCGTCGTCTTCACAACGTTTATTAACCATCCCCTGGTATTCACGAAGCTTTTTCATCCCTCCTTCGACGGATTTCTTCAACGGCGCGATCAACGGACATCCTTTACAGCCAAGAATCCGGAGTCTCTTTAAACGTTGGCTGAAATAAGCGGGAAATGTCCTCAATGGGTTATTCGTCAGCTGTAGCTCCTCTATTCTGTCCATGTCACAAATCGTCTGCGGGAGCCATTCGATCAGATTGTCACTGAGATGTAGCACCTTGATCCCTTTCAGGATGGACAGCTGAGCTGGCAAGCTGGTAAGTTTATTGCTGTCCATCACCAATCGTTCTAGCCTGGCCAGCGAACTGTCGCAGAGACCCAGCGGAAACTCCCAGAAGGCATTGTCGGACAGGTCAAGCCATCGTAGCTCCGTGAGTCTGCAGATGTCTCGAGGGATCATCTTCAGAGTGTTCGCGCTCAGGTAGAGTCGGATCATCTCCGTCAACTCGCAAACGACATCGGGGAACCTGTCAAAGAGATTGTTCTCCAAGTATAGCCATCGCAGCTTCTTCAGCCCACCGAACTCTGGAGGCAGCTCCTGGAGTTTGTTCACGTTGAGGTTCATCCATTGAAGGTCCTCCAGCTTGAAGAGGTCGTAGGGTAGACGCTGGATATTGCGGTAATTCAAGTCCAGTCTTAGGTCACGTGAGGAAGAACTGAAGTAAGGAGTTATCCCCATAGACTGTAACGTCTGGGACTTGTCCGCAGCCATCTTGACAGGGATTCACGTAGTTGGGAAACCGATCAATCCATGACGTCATGCTCTGAAATAAAGGAAGTTTGAAACATATTCGTAGTGTTAAAAAACGTGACCAAAACAAATCGGCTTTGTATAGTTAAACAAAACTCATGTTGATTCTGCCTGAGCTCCGTCGATCATGTGTATAAGCTATACATGCTTACATCTCGCTACAAAATGTAATCAGTCCGCATTCAAAAAAATATATATATGCTTATGAGTATTGATATCTGTTACCACTAAATCAAATACACTGTACACTTAATTATAGTCTTTGATTTGTGGTTAATGTTGCCAAAACGTGAATAAATAACACATGAGCAAAGTCCCACATCAAAGTACATGGCGCACATATCATTTTAGATATACACGGTGAATAAAAACACTTCGCTCTACTAAACTACTATTGAATAAGAATCTTGGTATTCTTGAAGAAAAGTCGATGTGCCTGAAAATGTTGGGTCATCCTATATTTACTCCCCCCCTCCCTCCTTCCTATTCTCGTGGATATCCTCATATTCATAAATTCATTCACCTGAATCGGATTCACCTCAAACATTACAAAAGACCCTATTCTTATTTTATCTATAATTAGTTGGACTGATTGCATATGTGTTCTTGACTTAGTGACTAAATATCAAATATGTATATGTATGACATTACTTATTCATTATCCAAAAGGGGGTCGTAGATGTAAATGATGAAAAAGAAAATTTTGATCAGACTGAGAAAATGCAAAAAAAAAATGAGGACAAAGGAAAGATGAGGCGGAAGAATATAAGAGAGCAGGTGGAAAGGAAGGGGAATTCCCCATTACGCTTACTATTATCCCCCATGTTCCTGGCCTACAACCCAGCTTCACTGCCCCACAGATGCCCATTTGCACAGCGAAGCTAGGGTAGCGCTGTGAGCAGAAGGGACAAATGATTTGGAAAACGTTAAACAACTTCTATCGAAGCATTCACACTGATTAGATGCACACAGATGAAATTTCCTTCCCTCTTATTTGGTGGAGAAATTTCGCATGGGTGTCGCATATATGTTCAATGATTAAACGGACAACCTATTTTCTCAAGCGATCATATTATTATAAATACTCGAATCAAGTTATTTGATTTATCAAATTTGCTCACAGTGTAGTTACAGTGCTATTCAATTTAATCTTCTTCAAGCATAAAAACATGAGTTCACCGAAATGAATAGAAACTAATTGTCTAACCATAATCAGGTTCATAATACTACTACTGCGTTAGTAACAGACGCGTCACAAGGGGATTTCAGAGGGGCTGGATGCCCCGGTAAATATATGAAAATAATTTGAAAAAGTAGGGGGAGACATAAAAAAAAGGGACGTGATGATTTGCCCCCCATGAAAAAATGGTTTCTACCACCTGATCGTTCTAGTGCAATTCCGACTATGCATCCCAATAAAATATAAACTCTTGAACAACAAGCTCTGTGAACTCTTTACTAACCTGGAATCACAGATTTGTTTTTCATTTGGCAACCATTTCAGGGATGTGATGTTATTCATTTTACACCCTGCATAGTTACTATTCGTTTTTTATACACCTCTATTCAAATTCAAATCCTGAAAAGGGTTGTCATTGATTCCTCTAAAATGTGCCCTAGCTCCTGTTAAACGGGACACAAATTATGAGAAAGACAGGAAGAGAAAATGTAGGAGGACCAAGTTTTATTTTATACAGTAATATCGTGTTTTGGGGGCAATGTCTAAAACTTATTTCTTCCTTTTTTTTGGGGGGGGCGTCGAGTTTTGAACCTGTATGATACAATGTAATTTCAGTTGTATCAGCAAATGTTGGCAGCTAATCATCTATGGTTTGTTAGGCACTATGAATCGTAATAGATTGATAAATACATTTTGAAGAAAGTAGCCTAATGTCATGTTGAGTCTTTGATTGTTCGTGTAGGGAACTGTATATGTGTTGTTGCGTAATGTCACTGTCTTCCATCTTGGATGGCATTGCAATTAAGAGAGATCCATGACGCAGCTCACTAAAACAATAGATCGTCATAGTCTGATGCAGATGAGTGCATTGTTTCCAACGTGATGGACACGGTAGATATAACATTACCATATAGTTAGATTTATATGTTGACAAGTATTAATGGTGAAGACTTTCAAATACAGAATAATAACTGTTTATTATTATTTTCGTGCAGACCTGCACAAAAAGTTACTTTATTTTCACTTTTAGACATAATGTAGATTTTAACAGAATTCGCTAATCATACATACCATTATCTCCCATCACACTCATTGCTTCATACAACTCCTGTCTTAAACTATCATCCGCCATTATCTTCTATAAGAATATTACCACAGCATAGTCGTTTAATGGAATATGGAAGCACTAAATCCTTTCAGAATCGTGCTCAAGCGAGTATTTCCTATACTTCATGGCAGTGAAGATGATGTATTGCGTTGGTCTCATCAGGTAACGTATTCAATTATCGATGGGATAAGTTATTGCGGTTGTTGAGGGTTCAGTAAGCTTGTTGTAAGGTGTTCTTTCCATTGAGCACAATAGAATAATCACTAGCGCTATTATTGATTTTTGTCTGAACGTCTTTGGTGTATAACAATGGGTTAAAATTAGAAAGCAGGTCCGAGGGACTGTCCTCCATCCCTCTCTAAATGATAGGTTCTTTCTTTGTATTCTATCATGATTATTTCACTTTCTAAAGTGTTTACATTTTTGCTTTTAATACTCCCATAAATCTGATCTATCCCTACTCTTCCCTTGCTTTGACACCCTACCCGTCTCTCTCTCTTTCTCTCTCTCTCTCTCTCTCTCTCTCTCTCTCTTCATTCTTCCCTCCCTCTCACTCCATCCCTCTCTGTCCCTTTCTCAGACACCCTCCCCCTCTCCCTCCCTTTCCACTTCCTTTCTCCGTTGTCTCCCGTTGCACCACTCTCCAAAATGGTTTCAAAGACTTTCTACTACAAACATTAATATTGTGAAACATGCTTGATCGATATACAAAAATCAGCAATATTACATTGAAAATTCAAAGCAATATGATTGATGTTGTGCCAAATTGTTCTGCAGTACAATAAAGGCACAAATCAGGTAGATGGATGTCATCACAAATTTACGACAACTCCTCCCCGGTTTGTATTTTACTAGTCTTTCTGAAAGTTAGAAACAATTTTAAGATAGATTGGAGAACGGATAAAAGTCTATCAAAAATGTTTCTATCAGAATGAAAAAAAAATTGTTGAGCAGAACAAAGAGAGTTTGAAGAAAATCAGAGGTTTAAAGTTGTGATTTATTTTGATAATGTGAATAAATGGGCAATTCGGTGAAAATTTTCAGCCATGATGCCATTTTGATGAAGTCATGGGTGGACTACGAACCATCATTTTTTTTTATTCATAGTGCAAAAATGTATTATACAAATCTGATATCAGTGTAAGTATGCCAACAGGGGATTTATATCCATCACGAATATATACTATTTCATAGCATTCCGTAAATCATATCTTTGGGAAAAATAAGATTGATATGAATGTAATAAATGGTAAATTGTTCACCTATGATGTCATCGGTTGCCAATTCGTCTGAATATCTAAACATAAGTTTCCTATTAGTTGTATGATTTATCTCAATTGTTTTTGTTCCGTTCATCTGATTTTTCTGCTTGTTTGAACAAACAGTATTTTTTTGTAGACTCTTGTTTTAAAGTTGTTTACATCTTGGTGAAACATTTCTCTGAGTTGCATTTGATAAAGCTGTTCGTAGATCTACGCACAGCTATACAAATGAGTGGCAACCCTTTCCTTCACTAAATTATATTTCCTGTCATTGAATTGCACATGAGAAGGGGTCATCAGTAGTTTGAAGAGCTTTATGAAACACAACCAAAAGTAGTCACCCCCATCTCCGCCACTCTGACAATCACCTCTGAAAACAGAATAGTCCTGACAAGAATATTATATATAGTCAAAGATCTATTTTATTCTGCTACAGAAAAATATTGGTGGAAATAATTTACATAATTTTTCGAATCAAGGTGATATTGACAGAAGATTTGTCAAACATGTATTTTTTTAAAAAGAGGTAAACGTATAATCTGTGGCTTACTCTACATACAACCAAATGAAAATATATTTATATCACTCTCTCACATAGAATACAGACTATAGACTATACAATTTGATGATAAAGACTTATTAAATTTCAAAATCTTTCAAAAACTTGTTGTCTAATACCCCATTCACACTTATTGGATGTCTTTAGCTGGCATTTAGCCGATGAAAATCCGGGGAATACTTGCCTGATATGGCACTAAGGAGGTGTTGCTCAAAATCAACTGCAAATTAACTGCAACTTTGCATATTGTAACGCGCGTTTCCATTCGCGCACGGTATGCACATTTATCAAGACGCTCATGAAACAATGATTTTGATTGGCACGATCCGATCAACTGCAAGTTGCGATCAATTGCAACTTTTGAACAACACCCCCTAAGACTATTTTTCCTTCAATTCATATTGTCCCTATGCATTGTCTTATTCGGCTGGAAAAATGTCCAGTGTGATCCCGGCTATTAACCATGTAAGCGTAAATGGGATAATAGTTCAATCTGATAACTAGATCATGTAATGTTTGAAGATTACAATCTTAATCTATGGTGAAATAATATTAGACAATTTGAAAACTTCTACCAAAATTGGATTCTACTTTCCTTAATCCTGTACACAACCATCACATTGCAACAGCAATGTCTAATCTATTACCAAAGTGATCCTTAAAATAAGAAATTAGGAAACATTCTCATATTATTCAGTTTTCTTACGACAGATCTTTTTACTTCAGCTAAAATATCAAACACCTACTGCGCCTACTATACAATCACAAACATTTGTAAATTCCACTTTTCATAGAAATATAAAATGTTTTACAACATATTTGAAATAGAAACGAATCTGGAAACAATCCGGAAAGAAAAAACACAGCATTCAAAGCACATGCACATCATGTCAAGGTGATTGATGATAATACTCATTAAAAACTGGAAAACAGATCAAAAGTGAACTTGAAATTAGACAAAGAAAAACAATTTAAGAACAAAATAGAAGCCCTTTTAGCATATCATAAGGTTACAATTGTAAATACAGATGTTGATCCATTTGGAAAATGCAGGAAACAGAGTTACATCATACAACCAACATCTAACTACTCCTACTTGAAATTCAATGAAACAAATTTTAAAATGTCCTATGGTACTGGAAGAAACACAAACAATAAAGAAATGCATATATTCATACTTTGCACAATGTTAATAATGACCAACACTCCCATCATTCCCCTTCCCAAAAAAGATTAATACACATAAAACATATTCTACCAACATCTTAAACTTTCAAGCAATATTGTAACTAAGATCCATACATTTGGCTAGCATAATTTTGCACTTCTAAGATTAAAGTAGTGTTCGTGACTTGTATCACACTAACTATGATCCATGCATATTAGACCATTGATATCAAAGGTATTTTAAATATAGTTTATTTTTGGCCTTGCACAAATTTGCACGTTTTATATTAAAGCATCGTCGAAGCATTGTATCAAAATAAATACCTGAAAATTATGGAGGTTATTTTTTTGCTTTTTAGAATAAATAAGTTTTTAATGGCAAAGATTTGAAACATTCTAATCATTCAGCCAAAAAATCACTACAAAAAAAAGGGTAAATTTAAATGTATGCACAGAATTTAAGACCTTATTTACACTTATAAAAACGAAATGAAAAATATATATTCTTAATTCACACTGCTATCAGTAAACATTGCTGACTTCTGTGATTTAGTTTCTTTTAGATGAAGGCTCAAACAGGTCAAAGGGTTCAGAAAATTAAACCACTTTCACATTGAATAATAAAGGATTAAAAAAAACTAAGCCTACATTTACATCAATTTACTTACAAAGCGTATATTACATCGAAGTAATATAAAGTTGATTGAATTCTGCATGTTGGAGGTATTATTTTTCTATCTATTGCCATAAAAAACTTTCAGATATATTACCTATATTTTGGATGCAGTGGACCCTAAAACCGATACCTGAATAATATCATTGACTTATAAAGAAAACAACTCCGAGCTAACCACAGTTTATAATTATCATGAAGGAATAATTTAGCATTGAATGTATTCATACATCTGACAGAGTGCATTTACAGACAAAATCGTTATTGTGATTCTTTATCAATAATATAGAAACAAAAATAAATCTAGTTTTCATTCAATTCATACATGCTTTTACGTTTTGTTTTTTGTTAATATATTCCTCATTTCTCATATCACTATAAGAACCAACAGAGAAATAGAAACCAAAACACTTTCCCTCATTCCTCTGTTAGGTGATACATAAATATCCTTATCATAACAATTTATAAATCTCACAATTATTTTTAGAAGAAATAAACCTTCATTTGTAACATCTCAGCCTTATTGTATAGATTCCCTTCATTTACGGATGGCACGGATTGTAACAAGATCGAAAGACAACGGTTATAGAAGATTTTTAGAAGATTTCATATACAAAATTACAATACTATTCTAACCTTAAAAGACACACTCATAAAATAGAGATAAAGTTCACAAAACACACAATCACATATAAATCAGGCATAAAGGTAATCAAGGTGTTGTCATAAACCAGTACAGGTCTCATTGGAAAACAAAATACTTCTCTCTCTCTCCGATAAAATCGTTCAGGCACATCTCATTTCTCATGGGTCAATATAATTTTGATTGCATATTTGCATTTAAAATCACCATGATTGGTAGTATTTACATATTCAATCTGTGTCACAATACAGATAATCTTTACACAGCATACTAATACCCCATCCAGACTATAACTACCAAACAATCGGTGAATTGATGGATATAAAAGAAACATTTTTAGCTGAAATAATGGTAGACCTTCAGAAGACTAAGTGGTGAACACTGAAGTATTTCATGATTGACCACCAATACGTGTCTTTCAGGTTGTTCATATCAGACAGCATGATAGATAATCTCTCTAGTAAGGAAGTGATTTTGTGAAGTATTAAAAAACGCAAAATCACGTGGTGTACTAGAAAGATTTCCTGGCATACTTAGAGCCAGAAACAACTGTAAAAGGTACATAGTAAAGCTACGCATTGGTATGAAAGTTTGTTTGATTTTGCTCAGCATATTATAGTTTTGCATGCAGCATGCTTTCTGAGCTGCTATGTCAGAGACATGACAAAGAAACTCAGCAAAGTACACAAATCTCATTACAGCCTTCTGAATAGCAGTAGCAAACAAAAGAAAGTACATTCCGTTTACTAAGTGAGTAGGTGCGACACCTGTTCTACATTTCTTTGCTGAATAATGGATCTTCTTTTATTCTAAAGCTAATGGTAAGGCATGAAATTGAATGGGATTTGTTTATTTTGTCTAGACTCTTTGTCTGTTTTATTCACTGTGTTTAGTACAATCATTGCTGGAACATGTTGATTGTGGTTCACCATTGATTCACCATTGGTTCACCAGAGAAAGTCTGATTGGGGTACAGAACGCGACTACAGTATTCTACAAATTATCTAATATCTAATTGCAACTAATGACTACAGAATATTTCAAAAGTTGTTTGATCATTTACGAACATCATAAATGATATTAATGTAGCAAATACATCTAAAATTGTACATTTGCCTCCATAAAACATTCCTCGGAATGTAATTCAGATTCAAAACATGTTCATTGGTTTGCTTTGCTTTGCTTTCCTGCTGGAGCTTTGATACTCATCATAAAAACTGAGTGGAACTCTCTTCTAGCATCTGAGAAAGAACTAAAGGCTGTAAATTAGCATTTGATGTTTCACAAGCAATTCCAAATTACACATATTTATCTACAAAATCTATGTACCGAATTCCTTTAACCCATTTACCTTCTTGAGCTGGGCGACCCCTGACAAATGGTGACATTTACAGAATTCAGTTGTCCAGGGCTTAAAGGTTTAACTTGTTTTGGTCTACATAGCAAATTTTGTGTAACTGCATGCAGTATTTGAAGATTCTACACCACGATCCTGGATGTACGATTAATCAATGCTTTATCCAGAATTTGGTGAAATTCTTGTTCTAGATAAGAGGGTACATTATGATGACATAATTAAAACTATTAACAATAATAAATTGTATGCAACAGGGTGTTAGATGACTTTCACAAATTGAAGGACAACCAAAAAGGATGTGTCCTGCATTCTAATATCTTCTGGGACATAGCAACACTGACACAAAATTGGTAATATCCATGGAAACAGTTAAAAAAACATTGTGTGCAATATTTATGAGGTCGTTGCTTCATTGATGAAGATAATGCAGCATTTATCCTTACATTTAAGGGGACCAAATGGCAACATCAACAACTATTGCAAACAGATTTTTATTTGAATAAAAACTGAAGTATGTACCCTGAGTGATTTTAACTACTTCTTGTCCACCTGTATTCTTTTGAAGATATTCCCAAATAATAAACAGGGAAATAATTATTTTCTTTAGGATATCAGGTACTTGGTCCACTTGAAAATGAATGTAATGAAAAGTTCAGATGCTTAGCAGCCCTGAGGCATTTAAATATTGCTTTATTAGTCACTAAACTCTGTCAGAGAACATGACAAATAATCCATACAATTTGTAAGATGAGAACCAGAAACAGCATTCTCTTGTGGATCAGAGCCATCAAGTTTATCTGTGTGATGCATAATTGTATTGTGTTCTGAATGGATTACTGAATCTCTACATCTTAGTTACCCCTCATAAAAAGGAGCAAATATGATCTTTAGTCACAAATCTGATTATGATGCTCTCTTCCCCTCACTCAAGCTCTCATTCTTTAATTCCCTTTTATCAAATTTCTGGCTGAGGAGTGAGTGGGCTTCTGAGAAACATTGGTTAGCACTTCATCAACGATGATCTCTGAACTCATCAAATAATTCATTCTCTAATTCTTTTTTTTGCTTCTGGATTAGCAGTGAGGAAGGGTTTTGAAGAACATGGGTAAAAATCTCCCCCATCCTATATCTCACTTGTTAACTCTTTTTAGATTTCTAGTTGAGGAGAGATTCAGGATTCTGAAGAACTTTGGTAAGAACTACGTTAATGATGCTCTCTCCCACATCCGATCCCTAATACTCTATTTCTTCTTGGGTTTCTGATTGAGAAGTGAGGCAGGCTTCTGAAGAACATGGGTGAGAACTTCATCGATGATCCTTAAAGTCTGCTGTGTGATGGGGTAAAGCTTAGGCAGCTTCTTCACAATGTGTGGTGATTGCACATAGTACCTGAATGGATTAAGAAGAAATAACAGCATGAAAATAACATAATTTTCAAAATGCATCATATTATTCATTAGACTTTCCCCAGAAATTAAAAAACAGAATTTCATGTATTCATTTCATTTCCATGGCTTTCTTTCTGGCACAGATTCCAGTCGCACACACATCATGATGGCTTCCAACTTCCCTCACAGCCGTTTGTTCCACCGATTATCTTATTCATGATATGAACATCTATTAATAACAACGCATATGGACTGTTTCATATTCAGGGTACCCCTTTTTCTAACCAACACCAAAAATTGACTGGAATTCCAAGACTTTAAAAAAATATCCAAACTCATTGACTCTTCCGTGATTTTGACTTTTTCATAAAAATACATTTTCCAGCATTTTTCAGCGATTGTGAGAACCCTGTTGACAGATATAATTCATTTTGCATTTTATTAGCTTTGCACAGGATAAGGGTTAGCTGCATGAGACTATCAAAGCATAATTCGAAGCAAATAAAAGCAAGTGCATTTTCACTGGAGGTCAATGAACATGTTATGATATTGAAGCTTCTTTGACTGCACGTTATAGTCTTGTAGTTATATTCTAACACTTCGTTTTAATTGCTCAATTTACAGAAACTGAGCTACTGGTTTACAAAATGTTCATGCGAGGAGGCCAAAGCAGCTGGTCACTTCTCTAATTCCATAATTTTCATGAAACATTGAAGAATATTTATAACAAAATACATAACAACTATTGGCTCATTAAGAGAATAAAGAATTGTTTTCAAACACCTGGGCAATGTTTTATCAAGTTACAAAATGACTTTAAGGATGATTTGCATCAGTTTTTTAGCTGAATGATTGAGAATTTTAAGGGAACTCCAGTCTTTCTTACTGATGAAATGCACCATCCAGGATGCTTTTCAGGTCGTGTGTAGAGATCTGGCAGTCTTAAAAATTACATTTTCAAATTTGCTACGATTTTTAAGCTTAAATCGTAAGTGATCATATCATGGAAGGCCAATGGTAAGATATACTCTTTCACTCTAATAGAACATTTGATGTATATATAGAAGAATATTTTGAAAGCTGCATTTTCTGCAGAACGGGCTCAAACATGCAAGTACATGGGCTAAAATTGGTTGTCAAGGCACAATACAATTGGAAATGAAACTAAAGTTTCAATTTTGTTTTCATACTGTGCCATGAAAGATTTGGAAAACAGTTGGAAAATCAGACTAAAAATGTAATGATGATGTTTTGAAGATAATCATATTAGAGTGAGACTAAATTGAACAATGATAGAAATGCCAAAAGCATTCTTTAAATAGTTGAAAAAAGGCTATAATTTGACAAACATCACACCTGAATTCTTCGTTGTAGTTGTTGCGGACGTAGACTGAGACCTGAGGGCTGTACTCTAGGAGAGTCTGGATGACAAAGAACTGCTGGAACAGAAGGACTGCATCAGTCGGGGTCAGCTGCTCATGACGAGATGGCATCAGCAGTTTCATGGCTTGGGCTAACAATCGGGTTACATAGTCCAGCTGTGAAGGAAAAAGGAGGAGAGATTGTGATCAAAACTCATCAAGTTGCTTGGAAATCCCTGCTAAATACTCCTAAGGAAGCTACTTATTTAAGATGAAATGCGATGTATCAGTGCTCATGACGAGATAGCATCAACAGTTTCATGGCTTGTGCTAACAATCGGGTTACAAAGTCAAGCTGTGAAGGAAAAAGAAAGAGAGATTGTGGTGACAATTTACTGAGCGAACTGCTGGGATGCTTCCATAGGAGTGGAGAATATGAGGACTACATCACCCGGGGTAGGCTGCTCATGAAAATATGGCATCAGCAGCTTCATTGCTTGAACTAACAATCATGTTACATAGTCAAGCTGTGAAAGGAAGAGAAAGAGAGATTGTGATCAAAACTCATAAAGTTGCCTTGAAATCCCTGCTAAAAACTTCTATGGAAGCAAATCATTTATGATGAACCGCAATGTTTCACTGCTCATGACGAGATGGCATCAGCAGGTTCATGGCTAGTGCTAATAATCATGTTACACATTCAAGCAGTGAAGGAAAAAGAAAGAGAGATTGTGGTGACAGTTTATTGAGCAAACTGCTGGAATGCTCCCATAGGAGTGGAGAATATGAGGACTACATCACCCGGGGTAAGCTGCTCATGACGAGATGGCATCAGCAGCTTCATTGCTTGAACTTACAATCGTGTTACATAGTCAAGCTGTGAAAGAAAAAGAAAAAGAAATTGTGGTTTAGACTCAAATTGCTGGGATGCTCCCACAAGAGTGCAGAATGAGAACTGCATCACTCATGGTCAGCTGCTCATGATGAGATGGCATCAGTAATTTCAGGGCTTGGGATAACAATCATGGTCCAAAGTCAAACTGTGAAAGAAAGAGGAAGGAAGATTGTGGTGAAAGCTCTTCGATCGCACTACCGGAATGCTCCCATAGGAGTGGAAAATATGAGAAGGACTGCATCACTTGGCGTCAGCTGCTCCAGACGAGATGGCATCAGCAGCTTCATGGCTTGGGCTAACAATCGTGTTACATAGTCAAGCTGTGAAAGAAAAAGGAGGAGAGATTGTGATCAAAACTCATAAAGTTGCTTGGAAATCCCTGCTAAATACTCCTAAGGAAACAAATTATTTATGATGAATAGCAATGCTTCACTGCTCATGACGAGATGGCATCAGCAGCTTTCATTGCTTGTGCTAACAATCAGGTTACATAGTCCAGCTGTAAAAGAAAACGAAAGAGAGGTTGTGGTGAAAGCTCATTGAGCGAACTGCTGGAATGCCCCCTCATAGGAGTGGAGAATATGAGGACTGCATCACTTGGCGTCAGCTGCTCATGACGAGATGGCATCAGCAGTTTCATGGCTTGTGCTAACAATCGTATTACATAGTCAAGATGAGAAAGAAAATGAAACAGAGATTGTGGTGAAAGCTTATTGAGCACATTGCTGAAATGCTCCCATAGGAGTGGAGAATATGAAGGCTGCATCACTCTGGGTCAGCTGCTCATGTCGAGATGGCACCATTAGATTCATGGCTTGTGCTAACAATCATGTTACATAGTCAAGCTGTAAAAGAAACAGAAGGGAGAGTGTGGTGAAAGTTCATTGAGTGCACTGCTGAAATGCCCCGATAGGAGTGGAGAATATGAGAAGGACTGCATCACTGAGGGTCAGCTACTCATGACGAGATGGCATCAGCAGTTTCATGGCTTGTGCTAAATACATAGTCAAGCTGTGAAAGAAAAAAGAAAAGAGATTGTGATGAAAACTTATAAAGTTGCTTTGAAATTCTTGCTAAAAACTCCTGAGAAAGCAAGTTAATTGAGATGAACCGCAACACTGCTCATGAAAATACGGCATTAACAGTGTCAAAACTTGTTCTAGCAGTCGTGTTACATAGTCAAATCGAACGAAAAAAAGAGATTGAGGTAAAACAAATGTAAAATTGTTTTGAAAACCCTGCCCAAATACTCCTAATAAGAAAGCAAACTATAAATCAATTTTAATCAAATCACTGGGCATCAGCTGCTATTGAAGAGATGGCATCAGGCAATCCTTAGCTTGTGCAAGTAATAATATCACATAATCAAGCTGGGACAGAAAAAATAAGACAAAGAGATCTTGATCGAAGCTCATTGGGTGCCCAGTTGGAATGCTACCCTGGATGTGAAGAATACGGTAAGGATCACATCATTAGGGGTCATCTGCTAATGAAGAGACACGGTCAGGAGTTCCACAGCTCATGCAAGCAATCATGTTACATGATCAACCTAAGATAGAGAAAATATGATATATTATTATGGTCCAGGCGCATCAATATCCTGTTGCTAATTCTCCCTATTTTATGAAGCTCTTTCAATCTAAATGCTTGTTGCGCTTTAATTATTTTTCCTCTCAATCTTAGAACATGGACTTCTGGATACATATGCCATTAGGGATTTACTGAGAAAAAAAAAGAATAACATCATGTGGTGATTAAATGAATAAATTGAATTTTTGCAATCTTGTGGTCTATCAATAAAACATTGCTTGTCTAAACAAAACTCAAAATATGCACTTAACAGATGGCTTTGCAGTGCCCTTTTCTGATTATTTTACTTATTACGATTCCGGGTCTGAAAAATTGCTAAAATCCTGGCAAACCTTGCTAAAGTTGCAAGGAAAAAGTTTTTTTCTTAATAATTGAATACACAGAGCTGGTACCGAGAAAATCATCACATCAGGAATTATATTATATTAGACATCCAGGGCTCTTTGTAGTTTTGAGGATATGTTCAATTCTTTGAATGTATCCTTTTTTATTTTACTATACGTTTTGATGTATGCATCTTACC
The DNA here is from genome assembly GCA_036244855.1 of Temnopleurus reevesii. NCBI lineage: Eukaryota > Metazoa > Echinodermata > Echinoidea > Temnopleuroida > Temnopleuridae > Temnopleurus > Temnopleurus reevesii. Next base: position 12,409 of record BQKZ01006165.1, on the reverse strand, counting down.
AGAGTTGTTTGCATTGTCTCCAAAACCCTCACTAGCCAGCAGATATTGAAGAACTTGCCCTCTCCGCTTCCCCAGTTTGACTGTTATGGATACAAAATAAGACGAATAATTAATCATCATTATCGTCATCATTATTATTATTCACTGAAACTTTGTGTACTCCTTGCTTTTCAGTAGACAATAAAGATATCCAATATGTACGTGTATCATTGTTCATCCAAAACCCGCATTATTTCACACTTAAAGAGTAGGAGGGAAAAAAATTCCAAAAGTAAAGACCATCTGCCATTTAGGAAAAGTAAAGCAAATAAATATACATTTGAAAATATCTCTTTCCTTTCTGTGCCTCTTGGAAGTATGTAATATGAGAACATAAATTTAGCTGAATTGTTTAAAATTAACAATCTGAAGACATAACATAGGTCACACAAGCAAAGTCTTAAAAGTGTGACAATGTCTTTGACTATCCTGCCTGCATGTTTCTCAATTACTTGAAAATGTTTTCCTTGATAATGCCACTATGCTGCCAGAGTGAATATTTATCTTCCTTTTTCTTATTTTCTCATGCAATGAGGTAGTAGCCTTGCCAAACATAAATCTTGGATAGTATTCAAGTAGTGGACTTCCTCCCAGTGAATAATGTTAGGTTCAAGTACAAGAGCCACAATAACGAAAGTACTACTTCAGACCTGCCAACCAAAACTTGATCATTTACTATATCCACTTTCTCTTTCGCTTCTTAAGGTGGTATTAACACCTAGAGATATGTATGAATGCAGAACATTCATCATATAATAATGCATCGCATCTGTCTCCATGGAAAATTTAATTGTTCACTAATATTGTTTATTAATGATCCTCATTAGCCAGAACAAAATACTTTGGTAGATGGTATAAACACACCTCCAATATTATATGTTATATTCATCTTGATTTATATTGAGAATAGTTCAATAGTAAAAGATTGTCAGAGCAACAGGTGGTTTGAAAATGGTATATTTCTACACTTTGAATGAATGTGGACATTTATTGAGTTTGGCACCACTTATTCAAACTTGATACACAAAGCATATTATTTTAGGTTGGCAGGCCTCTTACTTGCATCATCTTCATCCATCACCTTTACTGTCACTTATTCTCCCTCTTATGCGTCATCATGATAAAACTCCTCCTACTTGCCCTTGTCAAGAGCACCCTTATCATCTAGATCTATTTTCCTGTCATTATTATATCTTACATAAAGTAATCTCAGGTATTTGAATGACCTCTTTACAATGCACTTCAGGTTTCCATGCAATCATCAAAACAATTGAGAAAAGATTGTATGACACATACAGAGAAATTATAATTCACTTCTAATTTCTATGTTTTTAGATACCAAATAGCAGTGGCAAAGGTCCCTCAAATCTTGATCTTAAAAAATCCCTTGAATAATTGTTTCTCCCCTTTTTAATAATAACAATAGAGTGCAGCTTTTGCAAATAGCTTATAAGATTTTTTTTTGTCTTTGCCCTCTCAACTGCACAATTCTTACTGTAAAAAAAAAAAATTCAATCGGAAAAAAAATATGAAAGCATCAAAATAATTCTCATCAAGCAGAGATCATTCAAAGGCTGAATATAATTATTCAAATTCATATTTCTGAACTCATTTTTGGAGTGCTTTATAAACCGAATCATATGTCTCACTGTGAAATCTCAAGGGTATGACTGGTTGAACATTCATTTATCGATCCTATCCTACATTTTCAGAGCAGGGAATAATTGTGGTTTTTTTTCTGATGACAAGCTAGCTCAGATAGTGATCATTAGAAATCAAACTTTTCTTTCAACAAGTAGTATGATGCCTTTCTACATGTAATTATAAGATAGATGTGGATTTGAGTCTTAACTGACCAAGCCTTCGATTTGAAAGCCACTTAAACATTTTTTGTATAAGCTGAAATTTTTGTGGTGGTTTTATTTTCGCTAATTTCGCGGTTTTGGCCTTGCTAACATTTCCACCCTGTATGACGCACATTGTGTACAAATGGTGTCAAAACCATGAAAATAACAACACGCCAAAATGTCAAACTGGGCCGAAATCACGAAAATATCTGTACACTAAAATATTGGCTTATACAGTACTCTAAACATTTGGTATTTTATATTGGGATACTGTAAGGCAAAAATGAGTTGATACAGTAAACTTTGTTATATTACCTGATGAGCAATGAGGATGAGTTCAAACAGAACAACTGTAGATGCATTTGTCAGCTCCTGAACTAGTTTGGCAACCTTGAAAGTAATAGAAGAAAATTATAGAAATCTTTTAGAATAACAGCAATGCAAAAGTAAATAAATATACAGTGTTATTGTGGATTAATACATTCATATCATTGATAAATCAAACAGAAATTAATGTTGAACAATCTGGAAATATATCTCATCTTAGGGATATTTATCTCAAGTAATATCAAATCTCAAATATAAGTGGCTGTTATCATACATCATATATTTTTAATACTTAAGATTTGAATAATGACCAACTATTTGATAGATGGTTTGATAGCATTCAAATTCAAGGGTCAATGCTACAACGATCATTTTATTTTTCTATTTCAGATTCTAGAATTCCATCGCCAATAATATTCTATGACCAACGAGAGATGGTGAATAGATGGCCCAATGGCATTGGGTATTCATTGGATTTCTATATGAGATTGGCAAAACAAATATTGTTTGGATGCCCTCAGCTGACAGACCCTCTTAAAATGCCCAGACCTAATTTTTTTTTTTTGGCATTTTACTCAAATTGAAAACAAAAATTACAGTAAAATTATAGGATTACATGAGAAATATAACCCCACAACTCTATATAAACATATGAAATAAAAACTGATAATTCATTTTCAGATGTTATATGGCTTTTTCTCTATTCCACGTCTCATCTATTCCCAAAACAAAAAAATAGAATTTAAAAAAAATTCCAACTGACTGACGCAATTTTTTAAAAAAGTCATTCTTGGGCATCTAAACCTTTTTTTTAATTAATCTAACCTCCCATTGGCACTGGTATACTGTACTGTGCTTTCATGACCTATCACAGTCCAACAATTGAAACCATATAAAAAAAAAATATGCAAGATATTCTTCCTTTTCAGTCTCTTTCAAACTGCACTAAATTGTGCCTGTACATTCCTTTCAAATGTCAGAGTTTGATTGATACGATTCCCTCGCATTCAATCAAAATAATCGATATGACAACTTTTGGATGCAGGAGTCTTTTTCCGTAGGCATATAACAAATGCTGCTAGATGTCCGTGTATGAATTTTTCATTTCATCTAAGCATTTTTCGATTGAGAAACATAAAATATGCATTTACATTTACAAAGTGGGTATTGTAAAACGAATTGCATTCAACTGCAAATCAATTTCAAACCAATTACTTAAGGGAGCATTGTTTTGTTTACAATGCATGGCCACTTGAAAAAAAAGCATGCATGCAACAATAATTTTCATTTGCCAGAGCAACTAAAATTCATTCTGCGATTCCTCACAACACCATCTTTAGTTTATTAAAATTTGCAAGATTAAAGATACACCATTCATTGATAATAATCAATAAAATATTCTGATGACCTCAGTATAAAAAAAAAATTGTTAGTAATCTAATATAAATAAAACCAGCTATATAAAGGACATTAAGGGTGCAATACCTCCCTTTATTTTATAATCAAAGTCATTTTAAGGAGAGTAAAGGTTTTAAAGTCAGCAGTGGTTGTAGATCTATGTACATAATATAACAGTTACATAATTTAACAGGAAAAATGTATAAATAACAAGTTTAGGTGATATAGTAGAGAAAAAAAAGTGGGCTGAGAAGTATCTAAAGGGGATCTACATGAAGATAAACAACCGGGAGACCAATAATACTCAAAATGATTAAATATCTTAATCCTTCCATATAAATATACGCATGAAACACAGGCATGTACGTGTAGTACAGAAACAAAACAAGAATATTTTTATATTTTGATGTAAGCAACCAGAATGTTGATAACAAATGGCTCAAATTAATCGTTCTCAGAACAGATTTACATTACACGTAATCTATGTTGTTTTGAATCCCCACTCTATTTCCGAGGGGGCACAATTTTTCCAGGCCACCCATGTTAATAACAACTGTTGCCAATTTTTTCAGAGTATTAATGAGATGTATTTCATAAATCAATGTTCTATTTCCTTTCTAAATGAACAGAAGAAAATGTTTCATTATAAAAATACAAATTTTGTCTTGGAGTCATAAAAAACTTGTAGGAGCACCTTCACCATAAGGAAAATGACTTGTATTGTAAAAGAGCACTGCAGTCAGCTGTTTTGTTGTTTGCATTTGAATTTCTCTTCTCTTTGATATTTCGTGACAGTTGTCATTTTGCAAATGTATAAATATAATATGATAATATAGGGAAACATATTTCATTTTACCATAGTTTTCCATCCTGTTTACATCCTTGTCAATATCCTATTTACAATGAAGTAGTGGTGTCTAATGACACTTACAGATGATTCATGGACTTTTTGCGGACTGCATTCAATTAAAAGCGACCTTTACTAAGCAAATATTTAATATCCTTGATACAATATACGTGTACATAATGAGGTAATTTAAATGTATATGGAGTGCTAGGCACTCATCTCCCACTGTGGTTTTGTCACATAATGTGATGTAAGCTGTTTTCATTAAATTGCAGTAATGTTGTAAAATACAATGAACTTTAATTAAAGGACATTTATAAGATGTTTGATCATTAAAGATCTTCCTGCATATGCTTGAATAAATAATTACCACCTCTGTATGATTTCTATATCCATATTTCAATGGGGTTGGGTCAACCTTTTATGGGATGTCCATGTAACGTAGGTATCCACTTTGTCACTTCACCCTGAAGATCAATGCTGATCCTCTCAAGTTTTGAATAGAATTGTCCTTTTTCCTCAGTAATACACATTTGAATTGGAAATCTTTTCTGGATTTGAAGGTACACTGTACAGGCATACAAAAATTTACCAATGTTACCTGGACTTAATATTGCTTTTGCATGTACAAGAAATTTTCAGGTGTCAAATTTCAATATGCTATAATGGTCTTTAAGGAATGCTTCTGGGCGTGACACTGTTATAGGGGGTAATGTCATTATATCACAATATTTACCTGGTTTGAAAAAGGCATGGATTTAGGGTTTTCGTATATGACAAAATTGAACCCAACCCCATGGAATGACCCATATTAAATTATGTTCGCTGATAGATTAAAGGTCAGCATTGGAGTTGTAAAGACCCTTTGTAATCCATTTGTGGCCCTACATCTCAAAATATGCAAAAACTCAGCATCTATCTGTCAGGTCCTCTGAACTAAACTTTACTCAAATTGAGATCAGTAATATAAAGTTCTGCATTTGAATGCAAGTACATTGGCTACATTTCATGAAACAATATTAGAGATCTGTGAACTCTGGTGTGAATTGTCATCTAAGCTCAACAGCAATCATGCATATCCTCCATTCAGACTATACCACCCAGCATGATAATTATATGGTTTTTTTATGATGCTTCACCTGATGCCAATAAAACTTAATCATTTTTCTAATGCCTCATAAGTTATAAATAAAAATTCTGAGAAAATGGTACATTTACAGCCTTTCAGATCATTGATAGAAAGCAAATTGCCCTCTCCAAAAAATTAATGATAATAGATACATAAATCAGTAAATAGATAAAAAGAACTAATTATTTTTTAAAAATTACTTCCACAGAAATACAAGGCTTTTCTCAGTATACTTGATACTGAGTCGTATTCTCCTATTAAAAAAATTAGGTCATCATGGCCAAACTAGTATTAACTTTGCACATGCCATTCTTTGATAAATAAATATCAAGAAGTATGATATTACCATGAAACATAACAGAATAAAACACAGGACAAAAATCATAATTGGTAAACAGGAGTGTTGAAGAGTATAAACATGTTCAGAACTTTCAAACTTATTGCGGTGAAATAATATTTTCCATGTGCTTGCTGCTTTACTGCAATACTTAAAAATGGATGACCATTGTTAGGGCCCTTGATGAATTTGATTATACATCTTAGACAGTCAGGATAATGAATTACTAGAAAGTATAAACAAAAATGAAGGAAATAGAAATAAACAGGAAAGAATGATACATAGTTCAAATAATCGTTGGTAAATATCAGGAATTTGGAAGAGTGCCAAGTAACGTCTACCTTTAACTCTCGCGATTCGAGCTTTGTGACTCGTCAACACATTGGCAGTGATGCATTTGACACGGAAGCAAAAAATGGGACTTGAACAACTCGTCAAAGCGATTAAGCGAGATGGCTACTTGTCGTTCTTCTTTGGGACACCTTTTTGTGCACTTTTTTGCTTCCATGTTAAATGCATCACTGCCCACGTCTCATTGAATCACAATGCTCGAATCACGATAGTGAAAGGTAGGTAAAAATAACAGGAGGAACAGAAGGCTTACTGTGAAAATGAGAGAAAGTGAGAGACAGTGAGGTGTAAAGTGTATGTAAATAATAGCAAAATCATAAAGGGAAAGGTTTGATATATGTAAATTTACCCACCAGGAAGCTTGTACATAATGACAGTATAGAATGATACTAACATTGGATCTAATGCAATTAGGAGTACTTGATAATACAGTTCATGCTATTTTTCAGGTTTAGAAGGTATCATTTAACTTCCCCAAATCTAATATCTGTCAATTTTGTTACCTGCTACATTAAAGACCCCTATTTGATGCTAAAAGTCATATAATTATTACGAAAGAAAATTGATACCAGAAGAAATGTTAAAGAAGATTCATGTTTGTTTCATTGACAATTTATTGTGCATGGTCAGCAATCTGGGTAAAAGCACTTAGCATGTACCACAGATAAGGTTAATCTCATAGAAATGCATCCAGCACAAATATCATTCTCATGATTTAGTTTACACAACTATCACAAGAAATGCCTGTATAAAGCGCCATACAAACATTGTGATTCTAACAATGTTTTTTTTTTCATCTTGCCAACTGCCTGTATTTTGTTATTTTGCTCAAAAGTTCCCATTTTTGCACACAAACAGTAATACAAATAGGCATATTAATAATCCAAATAAAATGCTTTAGAAATGAATTTGGCCTTTCACATTTTCTTTTCTTTTAAAGCTTGCTTAAAAATCATCAACATAAGCAAAATATTTAAACACATTAAAAAAAAAAGAGGTATAATACTAAAATGCAAAATACAAAAGCTTGTACATGCAAAATTATTTATTTATTTTTGATTTTCAACCGATTGACCCTTAATGTGTTAAATGATACCTCCACGTGCTTGTTTCAGATATACAGATAAAGGGTGCACATAAGCTGGTTTTCGAATACTTGCTTGAAGATGTTCAAAAATAAATAGAGTAAATTAAAGTACATTACCTCCAATGTCTTAAGAAGTTTTGGTATCAAAACATAAGAAAGTGAGAAAAATATTGATGAAGCATATGGAATTGATGTGAGGGGTATTCGCCACATGATTTTTCCAGTATAATATTGAAGGTATATGTATCATGTACACCTAGATATTTACAAGATTATACTAGGTATGTGAGTATCACATGATTGTTTTCATTTTGTCGAGACTGTCCATTTAAGTTTTGGGAAGATTACCTCTAGTGGTTATTATTTTTTTTCATTTCCATAGTTACCAGGTTCAGATCATGCATTAGATTTGACAGGGGTTGAGGTGCTTAATTTGCTTTGTATCCAAATACAATCCCTTAAAAGACAAAGAAAGTTCTAAGACAAAATAATCCTCACTCCAGCCATCATAAATAGGGAAGTTGTCCGTTTGGATGGTGATGTTGATGCATTTGGACAGGCATATTGTTATAAAGATCATATATTTTTACATATTTTACACTGCGATGTCCTATCTTGTTTTTCTTATGGAACAATTGCATACAGCCGGATGAGAATTGTTCAATTTGCACACTTTCTTTGTCCCTAAAATGCATAGAAAACATTGGTGAAATCAATATCTTGATAAGAAACCTGAAACAGAACAAAATGCATGTGTAATGCATGAATCTGAATCAAAGCTATTGCCACAATTTGTTGTAAATAGGAATATGACATGTTCTGCTCTGATGATGTTATTTCGATGAGTGATATCTTTCATGAGTGGGAATTACAAGTATCAGATGGTATCAAGAGATAATATTAATAGGGTTCTTAATATTCTTCCTAACCTATGATGATTTGGATGTTATCTACGATATTACATGCATATATTCACTAAAAAGTTAATACAGAGGTCTCTGCTTAATCATCATCCCTTAGGAAACAACATTACATTCCCATTAAGCAGAGCTGCCGATATGATGTTCCATGTATGCATTCTTTGGAATGTTTTGTGTATCAATGATCCAGAAAGTCCAAAAATGGCCATTTTTATGAACATATCCACCAACATTTATTATCTAGTCATAGATTTGCTATATCTGATCCATGTCCAGTAAACCTGTTTTTCCGTTCTTTGAATTAGCCTGCAATTCCCCACACCTCCCTCTCTGACTTGTTTTCTTTCTTGCATTCCCGAGACAATATGTTATGGCATTGCTTCTTCATATCCTGTCCCTATCACTTTAATTGCTGTGCCTCTTGGCCAACTTGTCAACAATGACTGTGTGCACATCACCATTGAGTTGTTGGAAAGTTCATACCATTCATTAGATTTCTCCTTGCCATTATCAAAACGACATAACATGCAGTGGACTTAATCGTCCCCCGGATACATAGATTGATAGGATCTGCTCTTTATCAGAATGATGATTATACAGAGACTACTATATCAACAAAACTATTCAAGCAAAATAAATATTTATAGTGCTAAGTGTTGAATCTGCAAATCAGAAAATTATATCTGATGAACGTGTCTTTTCAGATGAGGAACCAAACAAATTTAGTGACACACAATAACGTGCTTGAAGAAATTCTCGTTGCTATTTTCAAGACGCTTGTAGGGTCGAGAATTAAAGCAGTTTCAAAGATTATGTGGGTTGTGATCGTGTTGGATGTGTGAAAGCATTGGGGTTTATCCGAAGCAGAAGGGTTGTCATAACTAGAACTATAAAGAAATATTGAGGAGAATAAAGGGAAGCTCTAAAGGTAGTATTTTGCTGGTACTATATACTATCACATTCAATCCAGCATCACCATGGCCCCGTAAAATAAAGGTTTGCGATTAATTGCTAATCTGATTCGCAATTCTAAGGGAAATCATGTACTAAATTTGCAATTGATCGCAAAATCTAATAGCGATTAATCGCAAACCTTTATGTTACGGGGCCCAGTAGTTCCTTTTCTTCAATGTTGTGATGATCCTGAAGAGCTAACGAGGTAAATCTAAAAACTAACCATAATTTTACAAAATTGCAAGCAACCAAGCCCCCCCCCCCCCCTTCTAGCAAAGGGAGAAAAAGCTAGCCCAGGCAACATGCGAGTGAGTAAAGATTTGACTATCAAAGTGTAAATGCAATGAATATGTTACTAAATTGAAGAATGTTTTCAAAATGGCCACAATTGCAAATGCAATGATCGATTCTTACCTCTGAATCAGCATACGTCTTCCAACTATCTGTGTCTGTCACTAGGCCAAGGGACTGGGCCTTCGTCCTTGGGGGTCGCCAGCGCTGGGGGATCTCTGGCAGACATGTCAGGACAACCAGCAAATCCAACGCCGCCTTACCACTGTTTAGAGAATGATATTTGATTTGAATTGTCTAATAAATATAGGTTTGAAAGGAAATTCCATGGTAATTACATAATCACCAACATAAAGATAAAATATCTCACCCCTGGTTTGCTAATATCTCATTTCGAAAATGCAAAAATCAAAATTCTTACTCTTAAACAAGAAATAATAATAGTACAGTACCAATATTCGTTTCAATTTTTTCATAAGAAAATATTACTTTGTTGTTTTCTAGCAAAAAAACATATAACAAATTAAGAATCTTACTGGTTGGCAGGTATGTAACTATCGGTATAAACCTTAATCTAATCTTGGAAGTAATTGCATTAACATGTGCTTGCATGATATATGCTGATACTCATTGTTGCTTACGGGAAATTAGATATCATTTATAGATACAGCTAATTCAATTAACCTAGATTTTGTGTGCAAAAACAAGCTTTGAAGTAAAAGCTATTTAATCAACTTGATTTGAATTCAAGAATTGGGGTTAAAAATTTAGAGAGGCACACAGTCAGATGATGTTGAATGCAGTGACCATTGTAATGTTTATATAACAACTCTTGTGTACATGTATGAATGCTATGAAGACTTCTTGAAACTAATTCTCAAAAAGACTTACATGAAATTCATCCATCTAAGTGTTGCACTAAAATATTGGAGCTCATATGTGCTGCACACATACACTTTCAAATGTATATTTACTTTCTACTTTTTTCCTAAAAATTATTTCAGCACACTTTATCTTCATGTATTTCACTGCAGTTTATAAGTGGTGGAAAATTCATTCCTAAAAATATCTATAACTGAGTTTGCTATTTCCATAATGAAAATTATATGTGAATTAAAGATTTTACTACCAGCAATAATCAATAGTGCAAAAATTAATTTCCAATAATTTCCCCAAACTCCCATTACTCCTCCAATTTCCATGCATACACACCTGTTTGCTTTGATGAAGTCCAATCTGCCAGGCAGAACCTCTGTTTCATGGAACATCAACCCAAGAGTTTCAATTAGTAGGATCGCCAATCTGAAAATAATAATAATAATAATAATAATAATAATAAACAGAGGATGAAACTTTACCAGAGGTCAATTCAGAAATGAGGTGCTGATTAGAATCTCCTCGATTGGAAAGTTGTCAAAAACAACCCAGGTACAAAATTATATATATCTCATTATTATTCAATTTGGTTTGGAGATAAGAGGAAACCAGATCATCGCACAAGCAGAGATTACGTGAATAGAATTGGGTCTTCTGAGAGATTGGATATTTGATTATGCATGTTGCACAAGAGTCATTGAAATAAGGCTAATTTTGAATGGGAAGGCTTGCTGATGAAATGTGCTAGATGATTTTATTGTTATTGTTAGCAATGTTAAACAATCAAGGATATAAAGAACTTAACCATACTGCAGTCAAAGTAAAACATTTGTGTTCCATGCTGTAAGATATGCGGCGAACTATTATTTCAAGTTTCCTTAATCAGAATAAAAAGGAAAAAAAAGAAAAAGATGACTACGACGACGACAACAACGATGATGATGATGATGATGATGATGATGATAATAATAATGATGGTGATGATGATAATGATGATGATTTTGATGATGATGAACAAGAAGACCAAGGAGGAGGAAAGAGAAGTACAAACAAAAAGAGGAGAGGGAGAAAAAAAAGAAATACCTAAAAGAGTAAATATGAAGAAAAAAATGAAAAAGAAATGTTTCAGGCTATATTTCATATGTAACTATTAGTTTCCTCAAGAAAAAAAAGTGAAAAAAAAGAATAAAGGAAAATGCAAAGAAAAAATGAAAGAAGAGGATAAACAAGAAATAGAAAAAAAATATGCAAAATTAAAAAGAAGCAGGAAGAAAGGAGGGAAAGATGAAAAGTTCAATGCTATGCGAGAATACAATCAACATTTATTTTGTAAGCTGAGAACCCCCTGTGTGTGATGCTTAAAATGGTAAAGAAAAAAGCCCTTTCGCAGTATGTCCTTTTGAAAGTAAGGTCTTCAAGTTAGTATGATCCTTTTTAACTCAATTACTATGGTTGATAGATAGGAAAGCCAAGGATATATCAAAAGAGTTCCAATGAACTAGAAATTTCATCTATCGCTTATATCCACCCAGCCCTTTAAATGAAAGAAAACTGATATCTTACTCCAGTTCATCAGCTCTGTGTTGTTTTCCCTTCTCAGTGTGGACATTGACTGTTGACTTTGGCAGGTAGCGTTGAAGCTGCTGTAGGATTACTTTGAACAGGTCAGGTTGCTGAAAAGAGAATCATAATTTGGGTAATCAATGAAAACTATTATCCATTCACATTCATATTCAGGTGCAGTTAAAATAATGATGATACTCCCCAAAATGGTGGCCTTTTCTACTAAACATGCAATTTTACAATTTAAATTAAAATTTGAATTTTAATAAGTATCATATCCTAAAATATAATTTGTAGACGTTGCTCATCTAAAATACAAAATATCTAACTCATGACAAGCTGCTTTAATCTAGATTTGTATTTCTTTCAATTCATCTATCTCCTTTTATATCCCTTACACGAAGATCGTTGCATTGACAGTGTACAGGCAAGAAAAATGAATA
>BQKZ01006164.1:27301-38864 GCA_036244855.1 Temnopleurus reevesii | reverse complement strand
GGTGGAGACATCAGATCACAGCTCCCTGAGGAAGCTAAGAAGTTTGATGCTATTGATAAGACATTCAAGAAGGTAAGCTGCATTATCATATCAATATCCAAGCTGCATTGCTCAAAATGAATTTGCTTTTTTTTAATAATGGAAATCAGTTTTCATGATTATAAACTGAAATTTTCACTTGGGTGTAATTTTCACTCATTTGTTTGCCTTATGACTTGTCTGCAATAATCTTTCAAAGCATGAAAATAAGAACTCGCAAAAGTGGGAAGTGGTCTGAAATTAATATGTTTTGCGAAAATTTATGTATGCTGAAATATTGGCTTTAATGATACTGAATATTCACAAATGTTGAACAATTTCATTCTTCAGATCATGCATGAGACTGTATCAAACCCCAAGATCAAAGACGCCTGCCATGCCCCCAACCGTCTCCAAGACCTAGAGATGATCAGCACCGGGCTGGAGAAATGCCAGAAGAGTCTCAACGATTACCTGGACTCCAAGAGGAATGCTTTCCCTTGTTTCTTCTTCATCTCTCTTATCTCTTTTCTTCTGCATATTCACATTTATTGAATAATTTCATCCCTCAGATCATGCATGAGACCGTAACAAACCCCAAGATCAAAGATGCCTGCCACGCCCCCAACCGTCTCCAAGACCTAGAGATGATCAGCACTGGGCTGGAGAAATGTCAGAAGAGTCTCAACGATTACCTGGATTCCAAGAGGAATGCCTTCCCTCGTTTCTTCTTCATCTCAGATGATGAACTGCTCTCCATCCTAGGAAGCAGTGAGGCAACCTGTGTACAGGAACACATGATCAAGGTCAGACATGCATTTTCAATATTCCAAGTAGATGCTTCAAAAAACATGAAATTAATTTGGTTTATGTTTGGCAAAATTATTTTTGCTTTATTGCAATTGTTCTTCAAAATATTCAGATTATATAAAGTACTCGCTCAAGAGGATGAATTATGAATGATTTCTGATCAATATAAAGGTATAGAACAGGGTTGTGTTTTCTAAAGCTGTCTGTAGAACGACGCACTACTCTATGTACAACTGATGACCATCGTTTAGGTGCTCACTCAGTGGCATTAGGGTTATCATTGAGTGCAAGAAAGGGTCACCATTCATGTGTAGAGTCCATTGAACTCAACTGAATGATTCAAACTTTAAGTTCTTTGTAAGTTATAGACAATATTTGGCAATTTCCTTGAGAAACAAGCTCTTTACTGTCATTTTCCATTTCCAATCCTTCTAATTACCATTCAAACCTTTGATTCAACATGAAATGGATGTCACACACTTTCAGGATACTTTCAGAGGATAGGGCTTCAATGAATCATGATCAATCTTGCACTCGTTTATCCAACAACTTTCCTTGTCAAATTATGTATGAAAAGAGCTTTTAACTTATAATTGAGAGATTTTGATGCTCTTATTCCTGTTTCATCCTATGTACAACAAAATTTGTCCTTTTTCACCTCTCAGATGTTTGACAACATCGCCTCACTCAAGTTCCAAGAGGGTAACAACAAGGAGACCCTGGCCCTGGCCATGGTGTCAGCCGAGGGTGAGATGATGAACTACAGGACCCCAGTCACGGCCGAGGGCAGGGTAGAGGATTGGATGACATGCGTACTCAATGAGATGAGACGCACTAACAGACTCATCACCAAGGAAGCCATCTTCACGTACTGCGAGAGCAAGTCAAGGTGAGAGACTCTATTGCAAATGAATTTAACACATCAGGGGTCTCTAACATAGTAATGATAATAATAATGAACAGCTTTTATATAGCGCTTATCAACTCTTCATGAGAATTCCCTAAGCGCTCTACAATTGCAGCATTATTACCCTGGCTTTAGCCCGGCAGCCATCATGCGGCGCACTTGGCGTTTCAAGGAATAAATATTCCTACCAGGTACCCATTCACCTCACCTGGGTTGAGTGCAGCCCAATGTGAATGAATTTCTTGCTGAAGGAAATTAATGCCATGGATGGGACTCGAACCTACGACCCTCTAGTTGAAAGGCAATAGTCATGACCACTACACCACGGTGCCTCCACATAACATGTTCGAACTAGAAATTGAAATTTGATTTGGACACGGTCATGCTAGAGCAAATTTCTAAAGAGTGCTTTGGGCGTTGTACAGGGATTTGAGCGGTAGGGATGATAAAAAGACTGTCAATGTTTTGGGATTTTGGAACTGCCTTTCAAAATATTTTCTCCTGTATGCATGGCTCGCCTCTGAATTACAAATCACTTTCCCTCTCTTTACAAAAGAAAAAAATTCAATTATTTCCTGCTTGCCAGATCCTTTAAAAGCACAATTGATGATGCAATAAACATGCTCCTCTGAATTTGCAATTAATTTCAATTTCATTGCAATACTCAGAAAATCAATGAGGTACCTAGACCTACCTTTATTTTGATAGATGGCTTGGGTCGAAAATAATATTCATACTTTTATCTTTTCCAACTGTCAGAGGATTTACTTTATTTAATTTCCTCTTTTCATCTCACTAGGGTGGAATGGATGTTTGACTACCAGGGTATGGTTGTCCTGGCAACCAATCAAATCTGGTGGACCTGGGAGGTTGAAGATGTCTTTCAGAAGGTCAGACAAGGTGACAAGGTTGCCATGAAGACATATGCCAAGAAGATGCATCAACAGATCGATGAACTTGTCGTTCAGGTAAATTTATCTTCATATTCTTCTCTTTTCCATCAATCTCTTTCTCTCAACATACCAGGCATAAACACATATATACCATTACTTAGCAACCTCAGCAATCTATTGCCATCTTCTGATCCTATTTCACTCAACTTCTCTGACATGAGGTTCCAGTCATTGCGCATTCGGCTGGGCATAGATTTCTCCTTTTAAGCTCAATTGAATCTCAACTTGATGATATATTTTACAGATTATAATTGATTGGCTTGAAGGTATGATAATTCCAATTATATTCATTTTCATCCTTCTTTCAATAGACTTTTTGAAGCAGTATGTGAGATGACAATCTTTCACTTTCAATATCAAAACTTCATTGATAACAATTCAGCACAGAAGGGTTTGCAATTCAGCAAACAAAGAGATGATAAAGTATTGCACTATTTGATTGTAGATAATTCTGATCGCTCAAAAGTATCATTATGCATTATGATTTTCCCCATTGATATATATTTTTTTAAAAATTATTTTCCACTGGCATCAGCTCTTCCTGCCTCTGGGTCTCCAGAATTTTGTTTCTTTGATACGTAGTAAAATTTGTGACATTCTAAATGAAGTACTTGCAACATTCTGAATATATACATGGATATATATATTTTTTAAATCTACAACAAAATGCCTCTAAAAGGTGACGTGTTCAATCAATCTTCAATTTGTCTGTTACCACCAGGTTCGATCGCCCTTGACAAAGAATGAGAGAGCCAAGTTCAACACTGTTCTCATTATTGATGTGCATGCTAGGGATATCATTGATGGATTTGTGAGAGACAGGTAAGAATGTGATGTGAATTATACTAGACCCAGTTCTGAAGCTACGAAAGGTCACAAATGATTTGAAAAGTCAAAGTCTTTAACAGAGCAAAATTTTAGGTACCAGATTTTCATTCATTCTGTTCAAGAGATAATTGCAGGTGAAACATCTCATGAAACTCTATCATGATGCATTGAAACCTTTATTGAAGAGCCCCATCAATAACCCTTCTGAATGTATTTCAAGATCTCCATTGATATCAAATGCTTGAGTGGGAAATGAGTGGGAGTTATAAGCAAAGTATTTTGAATTAAGAGCAATAAACCTGCTCCTACATCAAGTTCGCATCCTGGAGTAATTTTTATTTGACGAGTCATAACTGTATGTTACCAGGTATGGCTTTATTTTGTTGTTTATCTCTTTACGCATTCGGATAAGACTCACATTAAATCATCATCAGTTTGAATTCTTTATTCATTGATTTGTTGTCACAATAAAGTTTTTAGTTCCTTTGTCATGAAGGAGGCTTTCTTGTACAGAATTTCCTTGGTGATAGAATCACTGTTATTAATCCTTTACAAATAGCATATTGGGTTTCATAAGTATATAGCCAGCAAGAAGTGTATGATTACACAATAATGCTATCACTTTCCGCTTCTGATGTCTCTTAATGATAGTTATATATTCACCATGTCATCTTCTCTTGCAGTATTCTTGATGCCAAGGAGTTTGAATGGGAGAGCCAGCTGCGATTCTACTGGGATCGTGAACCTGATGAACTCAACGTTCGTCAGTGTACTGGAACATTTGGCTATGGTTATGAGTACATGGGACTGAATGGGAGACTGGTTATCACCCCTCTCACTGACAGAATCTATCTCACACTTACACAGGTATGTACTTTCAATTCTGAAGAAAATTGTTACCTGTCTTTAAGATTGCTGGATATGTAATCATGAAAGAGATATAGAGACAGCTTGGATGAATTTTAGCAAAACTACCCTGAATATAAAATGTAAGATGTAAAATTGTCCGAAAATAAGTGGGCATATGTGGCAAAACATAATTAGTATTTGTGGTGCAAAAGTCTCGATGACGGCCCATACATATTGAAGAGAAAAAAAAATGGAATTTTCCCGAATATTGGCAACAAGGACAAATTTAGCATGATTTAGTTATTTAGAAATATAGATTCTAGAGTTCCTTTATAAATGTAAAGAATTTTTGCAACAGTACCAATATGTTTATTGATGAAGTTACACTTTTGTTTATTGACAGCCATTGTCCTTACAGCTTGGTGAAGCCCCAGCTGGCCCTGCAGGAACAGGCAAGACAAAGACTACCAAGGAACTGGCCAAAGCTCTTGGTCTCCTATGCACATAATAATAATATTGTTACAGTTCCTTTATTTATTCACAGGCATTGTCCATGCAGCTTGGTACCCCAGCTGGCCCTACAGGAACAGGCAAGACAGAGACTACCAAGGATCTGGCCAAAGCTCTGGGTCTCCTATGCGTCGTTACCAACTGTGGTGAAAGCATTCACAGAATAATAATATTGTTTCATTTCCTTTATTTATTCACAGGCATTGTCCATGCAGCTGGATGGAGCCCCAGCTGGCCCTGCAGGTACAGGCAAGACAGAGACTACCAAGGATCTGACCAAAGCTCTAGGTTTCCTGTGCGTCATTACTACATGTAACTGTGGAGAATGCATGGACAGAATAATAATATTGTTTAATGTCCTTTATTTATTTACAGGCATTGTCCATGCAGCTAGGTGGAGCCGCAGGTACAGGCAAGACAGAGACTACCAAGGATCTGTCCAAGGCTCTTGGTCTCCAATCTCTTTCTAGCAGCTGTTGTGAAGGCATGGACAGAATAATTATGTTTCATTTCTTTTATTCATTTACAGGCATTGTCCAAGCAGCTTGGTGAAGCCCCAACCAGAGCTGCCAACTAGTACGGATTTTCCGTAATTGGTACGGAAATCAACAGCAATTACGGGAGCACGGAAACCCCTTCAAAAATTACGGATTCCCCGATTTCTGGACATGCCTATGTATGAACACATGCAATATGCATATGCGAGTGTTATAGCGGTAATGATCGTGATACTCCGCGGCCCGCGGCCCGGTGGTTAACTTTTGATGAGCGCACGGAAATATCATCCGCGTCTCAGCGCAGCCACGAGCACGTGTCCACACGTACACACACATGTAGCTAGCTACCATCGAAATGCATGCATGTGCTAGCTTTCAGCATGCACTATATATCGGGGAGACGGCAAACTCGAAGTCCATTTTAGCCACCTTGCAAACCAACCCATACGGTACCATGTCCATTTGTAGTTTATAGCAGGTCTACAATTTTTTCCCCTTAGTGATGGGTTCTCATTGTTATGATAATAAAAGTATGACTCGACTAATCATGAAGATGATGATGATGATGCAGGGCTCGAATTGCCGCGATGCCCCTCTTCATATGTTGATGCTTATGGCAACTTGTTGCCGTTCCCTCTCTTTAATCTGCCGTGATGCCCTTTCACCTAAAACGCATGCCAACCAGCCGTATTTTGCCTATTAAATTTTACTTTCTTTTCGACCCGTCCGATCGAGTTGAAAAAACCTTTGAAATACATCAAAATACGGCTAGCAGTGGTTGTACGGTAGCTCCGATATTTTAATTCACTATGCAAAATACGAGCGATTTCGTGAGCGAGAATCTGTTGACTTTCCCCCATGCACTCTCTCACATGCTCGCTGCCATGTACGGAGTCAAACAGCTAGTGTGTGGTTCCCCTATTCGATTCATAAACACGCACATCGCTTGCGCTCGGCTCACACTCAAGCTTACACTCAGCTTGCCCCAAAAAAGTGCGTCTGTCTACATTTTCCCAACTTACAATTCCAACTTCGACTCAAAATCCGAAGTCCGTTTCTTTGTAAAATACTCTTGAATGACTGTTGAAACACTCGGAATACGAATATGAGTTCATTCCCAATTCAAATCACCTTCTTTGTGATCGTCTATTTTTGCTTTGAAATGTTTTCAACGAATTTTCGATTCTTATCTGCCAATTAGCCGGAGTGCTGAATATTAAGTGCAAATATTTCATATTTTAACTTACAATTTGTTTTGGTCGCATTCGATTATGGGCAACTGTTTTCCTAGCAAAGCGGGATTTTTGGGGCAATAGCGACCTCAGGATTGGGCAGAAATGCAGCGTGCGAGCGAGGGGCACTATTGCAATGCCACTGAGAAAATCCCAAACCGGGACGCGTCCACTCGGATAGGACTCGTGAGGGACGATATGCGAACTTTTAATATTTGAATACACCGTTCTATTTCTCTATCGCGAAAGAAAACTTTTAAATGAATAATAAGCTTTTAAAAATATGTTTTGCTTCATAATTTATCGCTAAACATAATTTTCTGCGCCTGTTTTGAAGCTTTGAAAATATTACACCCCGCTGTCTGAATCGGGCAGTCCACCTCTGATGATTTCTGCTATTGATATATCATTGCCCCACACGTTGAAATCTGTGTTTGTGATTGATTTTTCATATCGTATCTGTGACGGACTTCACATTGAAAACGAGATTTTATCCCTATTTTCAGATGTCCTGTGAGAATTTATATGCTTTTATCATTATAGTCGGCACCTAGATATAGTTCTAATTCCTGAATGTTTGAATTTTTAGCTTGTTTAGCTGCACACTAGCAAGCTTTTGGGCACGGTGGTCAGCCTGCTTTGGTGACTGGACACGCTACGTTCGTGAATGATACTTTTAATACCGCATTATTCCACAATCAAGAAAACAATATTAAAGTCAGTCCGTCATGATCGACATGACTTCCGGTTAGGAGCCAAACTGTCCGCTGCCATTTTGATTGCGAAGATTGCCGAGCAGACTTTTTTTTTTACCTGGAATAGCGAGTGAGCAAGCTTTATTTCGCTAGCTCACAGCTCAATAGTCGCAAACGTATGTGTTCTGCATGTTTTTAGAAACAATCGAAGCCAAAGAGAGGACATATCAAAATACAAGCGACGACAACAAGCTTTCAGAAAGTTGTACGAAGTGTTCCGAGTTTCTGAGCTTGGCAAGGTGTGTAAGCAAGGAAATGTTTAAATATCATTGTTGCCAATACACAACACGCTGTCCGTTGGCGCTCGCAACCGGAAGTCCTGTCGATCATGACGGACTGACTTTAATTCCTGAAAATATTTGATAAGTAAATAAAAAAAAATAAATAAACGCACCGTTTAGCCGCGGCAGCACATGCCCGGGGTTTTTCATCGCAAAGGACAAAACTGTCATGACATGAAATTCAGCGATCAACTGCTAACCAAATGTAAGGGAGCTGCATTTTGTTTCTGCAAACAGTGAGAAAGCAAACAAGCAAGCTACAGTGTGACTGGACATTTATGATTTGCACATATTATGACATGCAATTCAGTGATAAACTCTTAACCAAATGTAAGGGAGCTGCATTGTGTTTCTGCAAACAGTGAGAAAGCAAACAAGCAAGCTACAGTGTGACTGGACATTTATGATTTGCACATATTATGACATGCAATTCAGTGATAAACTCTTAACCAAATATAAGGGAGCTGCATTGTGTTTCTGCAAACAGTGAGAAAGCAAACAAGCAAGCTACAGTGTGACTGGACATTTATGATTTGCACATATTATGACATGCAATTCAGGGATAAACTCTTAACCAAATGTAAAGGAGCTGCATTGTGTTTCTGCAAACAGTGAGAAAGCAAGCAAGCAAGCTATGTACAGTGTGACTGGACAGTTATGTTACTTAGGTAAGAGTTGTTACATTATGTTTGTAAAGCCTCTATGTTAATTGTAAAAACCTGAAGTGAATATACACACGTAAGTGAAACAGGGTAATGATACATCAATCCCCTAATAACCATTGTTTTTTTTATAGCACTTAAAATGATGTTATAAACAGAATGTTCTTGTTTTTACTTCCAAGTCCTGTCATTCAGAGTGATGTTATTACCATGGTACTAGTAGTTTGTGTTGTGGTGTTGTGTGCAGCTCTATAATGTACGTGCAAATGCAGTCTTCTTGATGTTGAAAGCGCCGCGCTTGAAATTACTGATTTCCATCCAAAATTACTGATTTTCAGCTTTCAGATTACTGATTTTGGTTTCAGAGGTTGGCAGCTCTGCCCAACTGGTCCTGCTCGTACTGGCAAGACAGAATCTACCAAATATCTGGCCAAAGCTCTTGGTCTCCTTTGTATTGTTAGAAATTAAGGTGAAAGCATTGACAGAATAATGAGGTTGTTTCATTTCCTTTATTTGCAGGCATTGTCTATGCAGCTAGGTGGAGCCACAGCTGGCCCAGCAGGAACAGGCAAGACAGAGACAACCAAAGATCTGGCTAAAGCTCTTGGTCTCCTCTGTGTTGTGAGCAACTGTGGTGAAGGCATGGACAGAATACTGAGGTTGTAATAAATCTATTCATTTAATTTATTTACAGGCATTGTCCATGCAGCTGGGTGGTGCCCCAGCTGGCCCTACAGGAACAGGCAAGACAGAGACAACCAAAGATCTGGCCAAAGGTCTTGGTGTCCTCTGTGTTGTTAGCAACTGTTGTGAAGGCATGGATAGATTAATTTATTTCCTTTATTTATTTACAGGCGTTGTCCATGCAGCTGGGTGGAGCCCCAGCAGGCCCTGCTGGAACAGGCAAGACAGAGACTACCAAGGATCTGGCCAAAGCTCTTGGTCTCCTTTGCGTCGTTACCAACTGTGGTGAAGGCATGGACTACAAGGTCAGTAGTTGAACCTCCCTTTATGAAATTTCCTTAGTTTGAAAATTAGTACAGTCAAACCTGTCTATAGTGGCAAGTGAATGGAAACATGAAAAGTGGCATGTAAACAGGCTTTTGCAGTACACGTTTCTCTCTACAAAGATATAGTGTGTCTGCAATAGACAGGTGGCAGCTTGAAAGGTTTCCATGTCATTTAAGAAAAAAAAATTACATTTGTGATCAGCAATCAAAAACATAAAATTGATTTGAGAAAATATTGGAACTGATAAGAAAATGTTCACTTTGGTAATGATACTGAAAGCTGTTCGAAATCATAGAAATTGCAATAGAAATGTTTCAACTGTATCATGCCACTTGCCTGGTCTTGCCAAACTATTTAACTGTTTTTGCTTTCACCCAAATTTGATTTACTGATCTATTGAAATCAATTTTGTCATACAAGAACAGCCCAATAATGACTGATAGTACAAAGCATTTGCAATAATTATTTGTGACCAAATTCTTATGTCTATTTTGAAATATTTTTCTCATTATTCTCAATATTTCCTCTTGCAGAATCTTGAGATACAAAAATTTAATGCTCATCATAATAATTTCTCCTTTGCAGGCTGTCGGAAAGATCTTCTCTGGGCTGGCCCAGTGTGGTGCCTGGGGTTGCTTTGATGAGTTCAACCGTATCGATGTCTCTGTGCTGTCTGTTATCTCATCTCAGATTCAGACCATCAGGAATGCTCTCATACATAACCTCAAGAGATTCCAGGTAAAAAAAAAAGATAAAGGCTTATTTTTGATTGTGCAAAATTGAATTGAAATCCAGTGATGGCTACTATGGAAATGATACACTTCTGTACGTTGAAGAAAATCTAGTTTGATTGATACAGGCATACACAATACAGTTGCCAAATTTTCTACTGTTCATCTCTTACTTTCCTTTATTGAAAAGTTGAGAGGTAATGTGTAAAAATCTTAAGCTTGGTAATTGTATCTATTGTGTAGATACAAAGTTGCAATCAAGGTCAAATTTCCGAAAACATAACCTTGGCTCTTATTTCAAAATCTCTTGCCCGATTTTCATCAAACTTGCACAATAGGTCCATTGGGTGGCCCAAATAGTGCAGATCACTTTTAAGGTCATTATCTAGGTCAAAGGTCATCTGAGGTCAAATTTCCAAAATCTTAACCTTGGCTTTCATTTCAAAACCCCTTGTCTGATTTTCATCAAACTTGCACAATAGGTCCAATGGGTGGCCTAAAAAGTGCAGAGCACTTTTCAGGTCATTGTCGGAAGTCAAAGGTCATCTGAGGTCAAATTTACGAAATCTTAACCTGAAAACTTAACCTTGGCTCTCATTTCAAAACCCCTTGCCCGATTTTCATCAAACTTGCACAATGGGTCAATTGGGTAGCCCCAAAAAAATGTAGAGCAATTCTCGGGGCATTGTTGAGGTCAAATGTCATCTGAGGTCAAATTTCCGAAATCTTAACCTGAAAACTTAGCCTTGGCTCTTATTTCAAAATTCCTTGTCCAATATTCATCAAACTTGACCATCTCTATAGAAATATGTCAAAAGCATATTGCTATAATTTACAAATCGCGCAATGCAGGCGAGACTGCCAGGCGGTGTTTCACTTGTTATTTCCTTCTTACTATATTAAGAAGATCAATTAATCATCTTCATCATTCCTGTTTTTCCCACAGTTTGAAGGTATGGAGATTGCAATGGACAACCGTATGGGTATCTTCATCACCATGAACCCGGGATACGCAGGTCGTACTGAGCTTCCCGAGAGTGTCAAAGCTCTCTTCAGACCAGTGGTGGTTATCGTCCCTGATCTGCAGCAGATCTGTGAGATTATGTTGTTCTCTGAAGGTTTCCTCATGGCTAAGGTAAAATAATTGTTCATACATGTCAATTCTTGTATCTAGGACTGAGATGAAATATTAGTGACAAGTTTGATAAACAAACTCCCGTTGAATGGAAGGTCTTAAACTTTAACATTGAGTTCCAATTAAAGATGAGTTGCACATGTCATATAAAATATAATCAATTTCCTATTCATTTTTCATTCTTTGTCTCGTATAATATCTTTCACTAGATATTTAAATCAAATTTATGTCATATGCAGAAGAATTTCATCAGTTAGGTAGTTGATCATAATAATAATAATAATATTGCGGATTTATATAGCGCCTTTTCGGTCAGTATTGACTGGTCAAAGCGCTTCCGATATTATTACCCGGTCACTGGATGGCAATTCAAGCCTTAGCATC
>BQKZ01006164.1:0-24742 GCA_036244855.1 Temnopleurus reevesii | reverse complement strand
AGCAACTGTCCAAGCAATACCATTATGATTTTGGTCTGAGAGCTCTCAAGTCTGTGCTTGTGATGGCTGGTGAACTGAAGAGAGGTTCAGCAGAATTGCCAGAGGTAAGCCTGATTTATCAATTGTTCTCTTGTGTTCTTGCAATACCATTATGATTTTGGTCTGAAAGCTCTCAAGATTCTGCTTGTGATGGACAGTGAGCTGAAGAGAGGCTCTGCATAATTGCCAGTGGTAAGCCTGACTTATCATTTCCTCTGAAATGTTCAAGCAATACCTTATGATTTTGGTCTGAGAGCATTGCAGTCTGTACTTGTGATGGCTGGTTAACTCAAGAGAGGCTCTGCGGAATTGCCTGAGGTGAGCCTGACTTATCATTTATCATGTAGTGATTTACAGGGTTCACTGATAAGAGGTGTCAAATTCTGCGTGTTTTTATTTACTAACATGGGATCATAGCCTGAAACCATCAGAGTGGCAATACATGCCTTTACGGTTGTTCATATCAGAGACCATTATGGATAGTGTTTCTAATATTGAAGTGATTTCACACAGTGTAAACAATACACGCACCTGTGTGTACTAGAAAAAACTACCCATAAAGCTCCCTGATGTAAACAACCGTAAAGGCACGTATTAAAGGAAAACTAGAACAACAGAGTTAGAATAAGTCTTATAAAAATTTCAACCGTCCTATACTTGTACTTCAATATATAAAAGCAAGGAGAAAATATCTGTTGAGAAGCTTCTTCTATTATGAGTTTTCTGGATGAATCTTCAGGATGATATTGCTGACATCATGACAGCCCTTTGTACATGTTGCATTCATATATAGTCTATATTTTCAAGCTTCATACTCTATTTTGTTCCTCAATAGGATGTTGTACTGATGAGAGCCCTGCGTGACATGAACCTTCCCAAGTTTGTGTTTGAGGATGTACCTCTGTTCCTGGGTCTCATCTCTGATCTGTTCCCTGGTCTGGACTGCCCTCGTGTACGCTATCCAAACTTCAATGATGCCGTGGAGGCTGTCCTGGAAGAGAACAGCTACATTCTCCTCGACCACCAGGTGAGAAAGGCAGAAATTCCTTTCCAAATATTTCATCAAGCAGTTATCAAATGCAGCTCATTGTTAGTACACTTAAGTTACGTCACTTTAGCACATGGGCTAAATGAAAAAAATGTATTCAGAAATGCTATTGTACGTACAAGGGTGGACAATAAGAGGTCAACTGCTTTTTACGTTGATCCCTGCATTTTTTAAGCCCAGCTTTAGTAGATTACATTTTGCTTTACATTTGATGTCCATAAGGACAGTCATCTTAGCATATTTGTTTGTTATTAAAAAGTATAAATCTAGGCTATCAGGGTGTGACATAGTTTATAGTATGACCCATTTGAGTTGCACTGCAAAATTACATTAAGTTACAGTATATTCATACTGAAAATTGTTTTTTCCTCCAGGCAAACATGTAGAAATATACTTAGTGTTATGATGAGCATTGTAGGGAAGCTACATTTTTGTTATTTATTTTCTTTAGTCAAAGTATGCCACAGGTACATGTATGTCTTCCATTTTAACCGATTTCCACACACTTCATTTTCATAGGTTGACAAGGTGGTTCAGATGTACGAGACCATGTTGACTCGCCACACCACCATGGTGGTAGGGCCCACTGGAGGAGGGAAAACAGTGGTCATCAACACACTCTGTCAGTCTCAGACTAAGTGAGTATGCCTTTCAATCAAGGGTATTACATTTATTTGCTAAAGTATGAAACACATCCAAATTAAATTCATTGAATGATAGGGAGATTTGGTTTGGTTTGGTTTGGTACCCTAGAATTCTGATAGCCTACAACATGCCTTTTGATATTATGTTAGATTGCTTCAAAGTGTAGATCATGACATTCCTTTCTCTACTATATATTTTTCATATAGTCTTGAAATTATCAGAGGACATTTTTTATATTTGATTTCATGAATAAGATAGGGATCTTTATAGAGTCAGCTTGCATGACAGGTTATGATTGAAAATTACAAAAGAAATTAAGGGCTTCTGTATAAATGCAGTGCTTCTCTATTCACATTTAGTCAGCTCTCAAATTTTTAAATTACACTATCTCAGAATCCCATCTTTTCCTTGTTAATAAAATGTTGTAAAATGATAGATACGGTAACTAAGCATCGTTTTACTGTTATAATTCCAGACTCGGAATCCACACGAAGCTCTACGTGATGAACCCCAAGGCTATGAGTGTCATTGAACTCTACGGTATCCTCGATCCCGTCACTCGTGACTGGACCGACGGTCTCCTCTCAAACATCTTCCGTGAGATCAACAAACCAACAGACAAACAGGAGCGCAAGTACATCCTGTTTGATGGAGATGTTGACGCTCTGTGGGTGGAGAATATGAACTCTGTTATGGATGATAATAGGCTTCTCACCCTGGCTAACGGAGAGAGAATCCGTCTGCAGAAACACTGTGCTCTCCTCTTTGAGGTTAGTATCAAGCTTCGCATCCTTTTTATTTGTAGACCATTAGACAATGTTGACATTCATTTAATGTAAAGATTGATAGGCAAGATGAATATGATAAATAATAACTGGCTTCTCATCATGCAAAATTGAGAATTATTTGTCTTTAAAAATGTTGTGCTCTACTCTCTGGATGGTAATTATGTGGATTAAGTTCTCGTGATGACTTAGGGTGTTGAATTAGAAATTATAATTGACTGGAATTGATTACTTGCATAGATTTAGAAATAAATGCAGTTGATTTGAGAATAATTAAATGGTAATAGCATTCACTTTTTGTTAAGATCACTAAGATCTCATGGAACATACTTTCTAAATTTATTGATTTTCTTTTGAGGAGACAAAGAATTATAATTCAATTCATCTCTGTCAATTGCAAAGTTGCCATACATGATCTGGGGGTATTTCTTGTTCTTAATATCCCTTGAAACTTTGAAATGAATTATTTTTTTAGAACATATATTAAAATGCTCTCCATTATTGTATTTCCATTCAGGTATCTGATCTGCAATACGCCTCGCCTGCCACTGTCTCTCGATGTGGTATGGTGTTTGTAGACCCTAAGAACCTGGGTTACCGCCCTTACTGGGAGCGCTGGGTCAATGCCCGCACCATCAAGGCTGAACAGACTGATCTGATGAGGCTGTTTGATAAGTATGTGCCTGCAGCGCTGGAGATGATTCTAGAGGGTATACTGGATGGCAAGCAGGGAGAAAAGCTCAAGATGATTGTTCCTCTGACAGCTCTAAATATGGTAGGTTAATTTATGAAGATGATGATGATGATGACGATAATGATGATGATGGTGTTGATGATTAGGAAGAGGATGATGATGATGATGATGATGATGTTGGTGATGATGGTAATGATGATGATCGATAATGTTGATGATGCTGATGATGATGATGATGATGATGATGATGGAAAAGGTGGTGTTGATAATGATAATGGTAATCTCGATGATAATAGTGATAGTGATGGTTATCATCATTGTGTGTTGATGATTATGATGATGATATTGATGATGGTTATAGCGATGATGACATTGCTGTCATATGATTTGTTCAAGTTTTGGCCTTACCTAATTGTGTCTTAGTAGCAGACAGGAGTTATCTTACAGGAAGAAAATATGATCACTGTCACACACAAGAAAAACTGAAACTTCCACATCTTATAATGGTGTTTCAGCTCTTGTGCCGAGGAATTCAATTTCTCGTTTCTTTCTTCCAATAATATTATATCCATTGTCTTTCTTTTCTTATGAATAAACTAATTTGTATCTTATTTACACATCAATTTTCCACCAGGTGAACCAACTGAGCAGGATGCTTGATGCTCTCCTCCTCAAGGAGCTTGAGTCTGACGTCCTTGAATGTTACTTCATCGAGGCCCTCTACTGGTCTCTTGGTGCATCACTTCTTGAAGATGGAAGGATCAAATTCGATAGCTACATTAAGAATGTTGCATCCATGCCCAGTGTATCGGATGAGAGCGTTGATGCAGGGCCAGGAGAGCTGCCAGCCGCCCTCGAGACGGTCTATCAGTACTTCTTTGATAAGCAGAAGAATAAGGTAAGAAAAACACAGTATTTTGGAATTTTGCGTCATGGAGGCTATGTACTAGTGTCTTGTTGCATCGCTTCTAGAGGATGGAAGGATCAAATTCGATAGCTACATCAAGAATGTTGCCTCCATGCCGAGTGTATCTGATGAGAGTGTGGATGCAGGGCCAGGAGAGCTGCCAGCTGCGCTGGAAACGGTCTATCAGTACTTCTTTGATAAGCAGAAGAATAAGGTAAGAAATAAGGTTATATCCTGGAATCTTACTTTATAAGAGAAACTTTCTTTTGGTCTGGGCCAGGAGAGCTGGATACGGTTTGTCAGAACTTTTTCGATAAGCAGAGGAATAAGGTAAGGAACAACGTTATATTCTAGAATCTTACTTTAGAGATGCATTTTATTGGTCCCATGGTACATCGCTCCATGGATCAAGTTTGATAGCTGCATTAAGAATGTTGCCTCCATGCCCAGTGTATCAGATGAGAGTGTAGATGCAGGGCCTGGAGAGCTACCTGGTGCCCTGGAGACGGTCTATCAGTACTTCTTTGATAAGCAGAAGAATACGGTAATTAATAAGGTTTTATCTAGGAATCTTACTTTAGAGATGCATTCTGATGGTCTCATGGTACATCTCTCCCTGGATCAAGTTTCATAGTTGCATCAAGTACGTTGCCTCCATGCCTAGTGTATCCGATGAGAGTGTGGATGCAGGGCCAGGAGAGCTACCTGGTGCCCTGGAGACGGTATATCAGTACTTCTTTGATAAGCAGAAGAACAAGGTATGGGGGTGATAGCAGACAAATATTCTTTTGGAGTAATTACAGTCAAATCAAAGTTGAATGTTTTGCATCAGTAAGGTTTTGCATTAATTTAAAATGTATTGTTTTAAAAGGAAAACAATATCTTTCTCTCCGAGTTGTTGTAAAAAATGGGACATGCAGTAATTAACATGTTATAGTTCTTACCACTTATTCATGATAAATCATTTAGGACCTTACAAATGCAGCATTTCCATGGCAAGAAAACTCAAAATTTAATAAAAAAGGCCAAGAAATTTTGCAGAATTTGTTACTTGATTCTTATGTGCTTATAACAGTCTTGTTCACATCCTGTGGATAAAGAGGAATATGAATATTGCAACATTTTCTGAGAAAATTAAAGAATTGTTCTCTCAATATTTCTTTTCAGTGGATTCCATGGTCCCGAATTGTTCCCAAGTACGTGCATGATCCAGAGAAGCGTTTCAACGAGATTCTCGTTCCTACAGTGGACACTGTACGTAACACTTGGGTCTTGGAGCAGATGCTGTCTGTTAAGCAACCTGTCCTGTTTGTCGGTGATACAGGAACCTCTAAGACTGCTACCATCCAAGACTTTCTGCGTAATATGGATCAGGATAGCCATGTAAGTAGTCTCTAATATCCCTTTCCCCAATTTGGAGGCCACTCACAATCTAGGGTGATGTTGAAAGAAAGTTCAGATATAGTGCCTCACTGTGCAATAGATATTTTTTTACCTGGCTCGATGAGGCAAACATATTTGATGCTTACAGTATTCAAGGAAATTTTAATTGTTATTCCTTTTTATCACCAGTGTAGGGTGCAGCCCAAAATGGATGGATGTAGATTTGAAAGAAAAACTCTGATTGTTTTGCCTTTGTGTCTACATCTTAATTAAGATCTACCGTAATAGTGTTTGGCCAATATCAAGTTAAAACCTGTTGCCAATTTCTTACAACATCCCTAAAGGCTCGGGCACACCAAACACAGCACAGCATCATGGAATGGTATTTATGCAATGTCTGCCCTGTGATTGGCCAATTGTTGAACATCCTTTGTGTGGAGGAGTGTGCTGGTCAATAACAACCAAGATACCGCGTAAATACCGCGCTGTTTATATGCCGTGCCGTGTTTGGTGTGCTAGGGCCTAAATATGTAATGTTACCTCTGTGTGCTCTTGAAGTTTAAAAGTTGGTTTTAATAATTTGCAATATTTTGTTTGAAGTGTACCCCCCAATATTTTTTCTTTTCTTGTATATCTGAAGATAATTTTACTGGCCCCATAGTTTTTTGACTCAAATGCCCCCCCCCCCCTAGCAGATTAAATTGTTAAAAATGATTTGCCTCACAGGGTCCTAGACTATGCCTGTGCAACAGAAGCTATTGTGAGAGACATCATTTTGTCCTCACTTCACTTTTGGGAGTTGTAATTATTGATCTATTCAATGAATATTCTTCTTCTACTGCCTAAACATCTATATTTTCTAGTGTGTGTTTTTCAGTTTGCTCTCTTTTACTAATCGTTCTTGGCTTTCTTTTCAATTCAATTTAAACGATGTTGGTCTCTTGTAGAAAGAACCACAAACAGAGAGTTATGGCCGTCTTAAACTGAAGACAGTGAGTAAGACTATACAAGCCGTAGTAGCTGCACAGCCTGATTTAATGTCATCGCATTTTATACTCATAATCCAACATTATAGTCATATTATACATGCATTTATATATTGATGAATGTATCTTTGACTTGTTATGCAGTCAATTTCGTGGTAGAGAAGGCAAAGCATATGCAAATATAATGCACTTGAACATATGTATGTAGATTTGTGGCAATTTATAGAGATTTTTTTTTTTTTTTTTTTTTTATATTGTCATCATTGTTAGTTATAGTTATTTGGTTTATTATTTTTTTGTCTGCATAGCAGTGAAATCTGTATCATACAATATTATAGTTAAAAGAAGTTGGCTATCACATATTGAGAAGTTAAATTTTAATGCTAAATGTCTGTAAAAGTGCAGTATATTTGTATGTTTATCTATTCTGATACCGTATTGAAATATAAAGTATTACTGTTATAATAGTAGTGGGTGTAATTTATAAGTAATTATTTGTTCAATAAATCATGAAGTTTGATGCTAAGGGTATATTATGTGTATTGTTAGTGATTTTAAACAAACTACAAGTTCAAGACAAATTTTGTTTTTACAAATTGTTGTTGTATGAGAATTGGCAATGGATTAAATTCATTACATTTTATGTAATCAAGGAATGTGCTGTTAGCTTTCCTCCTTCGTAAATATTATCCTTCTTTACTGCTTCTGTAGTTAATGTAGCTTAGAAGCCTACTTTCTTTTTGTATTTCCATCCATGTATTAGTTCTCATAATAGAATGCCACATATTTGAACTCTATCATTTACAAGTTATTTCCAAATTAATTAATCATTTCACATAGCACTAACCGAATCAAATATCCGAACTGCTTAGTTAAATCTATTCTACATTTAATCTTTCTTTATTTACTTTCAACTTCTACAACAAATACTAAAAGCTCATTTGCATATTCTAATGAATACTATTCTGTTTCTTTTTTTTTTCAGGCTCATCTTCATTGAAGATAAAAATTACAAATCTTAAATTACACATCATAAATTCATAACTAACCTAACAATTTTTCAGGCATACATGTAACAAATTATATTCCAGGACTGCCACTTACTTCAAATGATAATTTTACATCAAATAACAAATTCAAATCAAGAATAAGTTCAATGAAAACTGTATATTTACGCTGTAGCTTTTCATTCCGTGCAAAAAGATAAGCAAATGAAAATTAATGCTTTTCAAGAAATTATATTGATAAGGGCCCACAATTGATCAAGTGGTTTTCATGTGATTCAGCTGTTTAAAACAAAACTACACATCTCAAACTTA
This sequence comes from Temnopleurus reevesii, assembly GCA_036244855.1. NCBI lineage: Eukaryota > Metazoa > Echinodermata > Echinoidea > Temnopleuroida > Temnopleuridae > Temnopleurus > Temnopleurus reevesii. The sequence continues at coordinate 16,936 of BQKZ01006164.1, read as the reverse complement.
CACCAATATTTTAACATTTGAATTATCTTCTTTTCATTGTGGCTCATGATTTTAAAGAAAAAAATGCATTAAAAAATAAATCAGTCATATTTAAGAAATCATCTAAACCTTAGGCTCCATAAATTTACGGTTCTTAAAATGCATAGAAATCTGTAGTCCTATAGAAGCAACTATCAGCAAAACTTGTTGGTTCAAATTCATGTAAATAAGAATGTAAGTGGTCACCACTTACATTTTTATTTACATGAATTTGAAGTAACGCTTGTGAAATCCACCTTTCTCCCATTTTTCCACCACAGTTGATCTTATCCATCAACTTCTCGTCCCGTACCACCTCAATGGACGTCCAACGCAACCTGGAAGCGAACGTGGAGAAGCGCACCAAGGACACATACGGCCCTCCCCCAGGCCGTCGCCTTCTCGTCTTCATGGACGATATGAACATGCCTCAAGTGGATGAGTATGGTACACAGCAACCCATCGCTCTGCTCAAACTGCTGCTAGAGAAGGGTGGAATGTACGATAGAGGCAAGGATCTCATCCTCAAGTATATCAGGGACATCGGATTCTTGGCTTCTATGGGCAAGGTAAGAATGACTGTTATCATGATCACCGGGGTTGGAAGATTTAATGCCAACATGCACCGCTGGGGACTCTGGGAATCATCAGCCTGTGTCTGTGGAGCAGGTGAACCGACCGCAGACCACATCATCTACGACTGCCCGGTACTCCAACCACCTACATTAATGGGATGACTGACCTATCGAACCTCTGTGATGCCCAGACTGACTGGCTCACCCAACTGCAGGATGTGGCATAAAACTATACTACACTCATACGAAAGAAGAAGATCATGATCACCTTCTTTGAAAGAGATGCTAATTCTTACATAATATTTATGAGTACAGAAATCAAATGTCAATAGCAAAAATGGCAGATGAAAATATTTGACCATGAAAGAAAGCCTGATGTGTTACTCAGTCATTCATTTGAAAGAAAAGCACTGAAATTACATGTGAATATATCTCATCAGCATTCCATAATTTTGTTTAAACTGTTGGTGGTTAGTCTAGGGGTTTGGGTGTCTCCAATATAATTGATTCTACCTTTAATACATTTTAATTGGCAAACCTATATAGGTACCTAGTTTTAAAAAGTCTGTTTCCATGCAATACCTTTATAGTATTCTCACCATGGCTTTGAAAATATGCACAATTTGTAAAACAAAGAATAAAAATTGTTTCAAAATCATACTGGTCACGAGTGACACACACAGGTCCCTCACTATGCAGCTGTGCTGTACATTAAACCAACAAGTGTATACTATTCCAATAACCATTTTTTTCCTAATCTGTCCATTTTCTCCATCTCTTTTCTCCCCACCAGGCTGGAGGAGGTAGGAATGAGGTTGATCCTCGTTTCATCTCTCTCTTCTGTTCCTTCAACATCACCTTCCCATCAGAGGAGACCCTCAATCACATCTATTCCTCCATCCTCAGTGGTCATCTTCAGGCATTTGATGATAGCATCCAGAAACTAGCCCCCAAGATCACCCAGGCTACACTCGATCTTTACAAGGTAAATATAATGTATTTAATGTATTTTCTTGATTCTGAGATTTATTCACCCATATCTAACTTGAGAAGCATCTGTTTCTAGATTTTGGTTTACCATCTTGAATAAGATGATGGTATTGCCATGAATTGTAGATCAGTTAAGCTAGCCTTGTCTGAAGCATGTGAATGATTAATTTTCTGTACATTCCTATGATCGCTAACTCTTCCCGTTATTTCACCTACTACTCCAAAATCTTGCAAATTTATTGGTAAAAGATCAGAAATAAAGATGAAATATGAAGGATGAAAGTTTTGCGGATTTTTTAAAAAATGGCTAAATTCACCAGTCTTGTTTTGGAATTGTAAGGAAAATAGCTTGACAACATTCAGTGTGACAAAGAGGCAATTTTCGAATGATCACTTTCCTTAGTATTCTTTCCTTAGTGTTTTAAAAAGTGTTCTTAAAAGTTTTTCAGAAATGTGCCTGTTTCCAGCCACCGGTGCAAAACAATTTTTATAACTGTTTTTTTCCCTTCTTTCCCTGTATAGATGGTAGTGGTAGAACCATTCTTTAATCCATGTCATTCCTTAAAACTTCAAAGCCTATTATAAGTAATGTTTTCTCATTTGCTTCATCCTTTCCTATACAGGTGATCGTGGTGGACCTACCACCTACTCCATCCAAGTTCCACTATATCTTCAATCTTCGTGACCTGTCTCGTGTAAGCCAGGGCTTTCTGCTGACAACCCCTGACCGCTTCACCGACGTTAAGGGTTTTATCCGTGTCTGGCGTAATGAATGCCTGCGTGTCTTCTACGATCGTCTCATCAACCAGCATGACAAAGATCTTGTGCAGGTATTAGAAATATGATAATAATGATAATGGTGTTCAGTTATATCCAAATTGTAAAATCTTATAAGCAGCATCTGATCAACACTGATCAACATCCTTTTAAATCATGAATGCCTGAAAAGGTGCCAACAACTCCCACCTCATAATATCTTTCAGTGTGACAAGTGAGTCATCGCATCCTTGAAATATCTTCTGTAAATTATCATTACAGTAGATTATGAAAGTTACCTTTCAAAAGTTTTGCTATGTATAAGTTATGCCCCAGTCACATAGGGCCCCGGAAGCAACACGATTCAACACGACTCTTTGTTCGGAGGCACTTAACTGTGAATTAACAAAGAGTCGTGTTGAATCGTATTGCTTCCGGGGTCCTATGTGACCGGGGTATTAGATTTTTACCCTATTTCAAGGAATATTCCTGTCAGACACCCATTCACCTCAAATGGATGGAGTGAAACACAATGTGGATTGTTTTCTGCTTAGGAAATCAGCAGAAAGATTTGATTAAACCGTAATGCTTCAAAATCAACACCAGTAAAATTCTTATTGTTTGATTCCTTTTAATTTCTCGCAGGGTATGATCAAAGGAATTCTTGAGGAACATTTCCGAGAGCACGCAGAGAATGCCATGCGTGAGCCTCTTCTGTTTGGTGATTACCGTACAGCACTCGATGGTGGTGAAGCCAGACTCTATGAAGATATCCAGGATTATGATGCAGCCAAGGCTCTTTTCCAAGAGGTGAATAACTAATTCGTAATTGTTTAGATATATTGGACACAATGCAAAATGAAAATGTATGATGAATTTCGTCCACTAAATCCTATGTGTAATCTAACAATTATTGCCACCCAAAAATAATTATAATAATCACCATTTTTATCTGTAAGTAGAATTCTGGTATGAACATTTGTATGAATTCTATTATTCAGAACAGCAACTTTATTTGACAGTTTACTAATGTGTAGTGTATTCAATTGCCAATTACATTCTTCTACTTCCACCATAAAAAAGGAAAAGGAATGATTAAAAAAAAAAGGGGCCGAACGGAAATAAAAAAAATTTGCTGTTTTTACATTCTATTCAGCTCACTATTTGACATATTCTATTTATACATAAATGTATGCACAGTGTTGCAAAGAGTAACCAATATAAGTCAGTTTTAGAAATTAATGAAAATTGTGACATAAACCTCAAATTCTCTTCACCTTCTTCTTTTTTTCATATTAGATCCTTGAAGAGTACAATGATAGCAATACCCCAATGAACCTGGTTCTCTTTGATGATGCCCTTGATCATTTGACCCGTGTACATAGGGTCATCAGAATGGACCAAGGTCATGCTCTTCTGGTTGGAGTCGGTAAGCTAATGTATATATTGTTTCTGTCTCAAGTCTGTCCATCTTTGTATTTTCCTTTATCGCTTTCTGTATCTCTTACTCTTGCTCTCTGTTACTGTTTTTTCTGTACCCCCTTGTGCTCTTTCTCTCTCTCCTCCCCCCCCCCTCTCTCTCTCCTCCTCCTCTCTCTCCTCTCTCCTTGCTGTGATATGCCTGTTTCTCCCCTTTAGTGAAGTTTCTTTAATCCTATATGTTGTTTAGCGTAATGTAATATACTAGTTTATCATTCAGAATCAATTGCAATGAGGAGTGTTTTGATGAGTCTGTATCATTTCTCTTATTGCTGAATGACCTTATTTAGAGGTGAGGCAAAATTACCCTCGCCACAATTCACTTTCAGGATACTCGATGCTAAATGCTTTCATAGTCTGATTTCATTTCCATCAAATTTTTTCTAATCAAGTATACAAACATGCACGGTCTGTTTTCTATTAAACCATATAATTGGGAAGTTAGCAGGGCGATTCAAGGCTAAGATGTAAAAATCTGCTACCATCATGCATCACAAAATAAATATAATGGAAATGAAGTGATTAGATTTGAGTAATATTAATGTAGTAAACTCTTCTAACATTTATCTGTCTCAACAGGTGGTAGTGGCAAGCAGAGTTTGACCAGACTGGCATCCTTCACTGCTGGCTGTGAGGTGTTTGAAATCACTCTTAGTAGGGGATACGATGAGAGCAACTTTAGGGAAGATCTCAAGATTCTCTACAATAAACTTGGCATAGAGAACAAGAAGATCTCTTTCCTCTTCACCGATGCTCATGTTGCCCAAGAAGGTATGTTCAGAATACTATAAATATATTTCATTTCGAAATTTGGATTAATTGAAATCACTCTTAGCAGAGGATATGATGAGAGCAACTTCAGAGAAGATCTCAAGATTCTCTACAATAAACTTGGCATAGAGAACAAGAAGATCTCTTTCCTCTTCACCGATGCACACGTTGCACAGGAAGGTGAGTTCAAGATTACAATAGCAACATGTTCAAAGTTATTGCAGTTTGGTTGGATAATTTATCATATGAGATTCTTTTATTGTATATTATAAACTGTTAAGATACCAACATACATCAAATTTCCAGACAATGAAGTCTTTAAACTAACATGTACTTTGTATCAATTTTCCATTAGTATGTATATTTTATATTTACAGCATATCATGAGAAATATGTTGTCAATATATATGCACGGTTTCAATTCAGAATTAAAGGGGAACCAACCCCTGAAATTATCATGCTCCCATAGAATGAACAACTGAAAATTTTAGAAAAAAAAATTGGACAACCCGTTCAAAATTTCAAAGGTCTAACCAATTTCCTCTTTGTCATTTCCCTCTGTTAGGATTCCTGGAGTTGATCAACAACATGTTGACATCAGGAATGGTGCCTGCTTTGTTTGCTGATGATGAGAAAGAAGCCATAGTTGGACAGGTAAGAAAAACAATTTCAGTAATGTTTATGATAATACAAGTATAATAGGAACCTATGAAATATATTGCTTCTCTGATCACCAGAAAACTGATCATAATAATACATGCGTCTTGTAAAGTGCATTTTCCATCCCATAGAGGTGATAATGTCTGTCATTGATATGGTTGACACTCTTTGTATTAAATTTTGGTTTTCTATTTGCGAATATGTTTGAAGAAATTTTTGATTATATTAACCTTTATCTCTCCTTGATTTGTCCAGATGAGAGACGAAGCTACCAAGCAAGGCTGTCCACCGGTCAGGGAGGCTATCTGGCAGTACTTCATCACAAAGAGCATCAACAATCTCCATGTAGTCCTCGCAATGTCTCCAGTAGGAGATACCCTCCGTACCAGGTGCAGGAACTTCCCCGGTCTTGTCAACAACTGTAGCATCGATTGGTTTATGGCATGGCCCAAGCAGGCCTTGCAAGCTGTAGCTACTGTGTTCCTTGGACATGAGGATGTGAGTTTATCTAATAGACTGATTGTGGAGATGATAGTGGTGATGGTGATGATAATGATGATAACGTTGATGATGTTGATGATGATGATGAGGATTATGATAACTGAGGGGAAAAGAAAGTGGAGGGAAGGGAGAAGGGGCAGAGGGGGACGAATGGAGGAGGGAAGAGGGAAGCGGAAGGGGAGGAGGGTGAAAAAGGACGAATGAGGGGGAAGAACAGGAGGGAAAAGTTGATGCCGATGGTGAAAACATTGATGAAAATGCACCATGGTCCTAGTGAAAGTTATAATAAGAATGGTATTGATGATGACAATGCTGATTGTGATAAGTGGACTAAGTTTCAGTCAAATCGAATCTGTGAACACAACTATTTTCCAAAGTCATGAAAATTATTCAACAGAAATACAAGTTAGGTTGACCATGGCAATGTGATTAAAGATATTGATTACACTTCTGCAGTCAACAATGGTCTATAAGCTTCCAACCACTCACCATTCTTCTCCTATCTCACCTACAGGTGAAGAGCATCCCTGATGACAAGCGAGACAATGTGGTAGACCATGTTGTGTTTGTGCACCAGTCTGTCAGTGACTACAGTGTACAGTTTGCTCTCAAGCTGCGTCGAAACAACTACGTGACTCCCAAGAACTACCTTGACTTCATCAATACATACCTTAAGCTCCTGGATGAGAAGGATGAATACATTCTCTCTCAGGTAACATTTTCTTCTCAGGATAATCGGCTGTTCATTGTGGTCCGTTGATTGTTGCTCAACTGCCCCCACTTTGATCAATATTATGCCCTTTGAATTCATAATTTTTTAAATGCCCAATTTTTATAAATATTCTAATTCCATGCATTGAATAGAATAAAGAGCCTTAGTATATTCACCTAGCTGTCATGTACCTTGCTGTTATGACTCATTTCGCAATGACTTCATATTCCTCTTGAATGTGTCTACACCTATCGTGGTGAGTAGACAGTATTTGTGAAGCTGTGTATGCATTCAAACCTTAAAAACAATTGATTTGTATCATAACGCTTGATTTTTTATCCATCCATAGTGCAAGGCCTAGTGGGCGGTATCCAAAATTCATCAATGATAATAATGATAGTAGTGTTCAGTTAACTCCAAATTGTGAAATCTTATGAGTAGCATCTGATCGGCACAGCTTTTGTGGGAGAAAATAGACTAACTGATACTTAAAATGAATAGAAAGAGATCAGGAAGATGTTTGGAGTAGCTTGAAAAAAATGAGCATGTTTGAATTTAGTCAATCTTAGTACAGGCAATACTCGTACCAAAGAACTTGAAATTCTAATCCTTTCTTGTAACTAAGGAGACATAATAAAAACTGCATTTAATCATTGATATATTGTTATTCTCCATCTTTCCACAGTGCAAGCGTCTTGAGGGCGGTATGGCCAAGCTAGTGGAAGCTAGCGTCCAGCTGAATGAGCTCAATGAGAAACTGGCTGTTCAGAAGGTTGTCCTGAAGGAGAAGAATGAAGCCTGTGAGGTTCTGCTTGGTGAGATCACAACCCGTACCTCACAAGCTACTGAGAAGAAAACCTTTGCGGTGGCCAAGGGTAAAGACATTGAGGAACAGAGTGTTGTCATCAAGAAAGAAAAGGTAAAGCTGATATGTACAGAAGTAGTACCGAATAATCAAATGCAGCCTTAGGAGGAGTTGCAATTGTTGATTGCAAATCAATTGACAATTGAAATTAGAAGATGTTGCCAGAAAGTTGCTATTGATTCTTAATCAGCTGCAAAATTAACTGGAAATTGAAATGCAAATTTAATGTGGTGCATAGTATAAATCAATTGTTTTAATTATCCACTACCGATCAGATGCAATTTGTAATCAATAACAATATTTTCTACCATCATTCTTAGCTCCATATAGCCAATTGTTATGTAATTATTCCATATCCTTGCCTCTATTTTGGATTATCCATCTCTGCTACAACTTTAGGGGAAAGACAAAGAATTTATGTCATTGGTGTTAACGCATGTGATAATATTTTTAAGCTATTCTAAATAACTTTTTTTTTGTTTCTCTCTATTTCTGCAGCAAGAAGCAGAGGAGTCCTTGGCAGAAGCTATGCCAGCCCTTGAGGCTGCCAGGGAAGCACTGTCGGATCTCGACAAGTCCTCGGTCACAGAGATCAGGGCCTTTGCCAAGCCTCCCAAAGCTGTGCAGATGGTTTGTGAATGCATTGTGGTGCTTCGTGGTATCAGGGAGGTTTCATGGAAGTCTGCTAAGGGAATGATGGCAGAAGGAAACTTCCTGAAGTCATTGCAGGAGCTGGATGTAGATGGAATCTCACAAACACAGGTTGGTAGAATGTGCATTATTTGCTAATGAAGGTTGTGATGATGGCAGTATTTATACAGATGCTGATGGTGATGATAATGGTACTAGTGGTAATGATGATGGTGATGGTAATGACCAATCAGGGGGTCTCATGGAAGTTGGCCAAGGGGATGATGACAGAGGGCAGCTTCCTCATGTCAATGCCGGACCTTGACGTCGATGGCAACTTGCAGACACAAATTGGTGGGATCAGCATTGTATGCTAATGCAGGCTGTTATGGTGGCTGGTGGTGGTTGCGATGATGGCAGCTGAATAAGGTGTTCATGGACACAAGATTTGTAATGGTAATGGTGGTGGTGGTGTTAAAGATTGTGATGACAACCATAATGACATCAACAATTGCAACAAGAACAGTAGCAGGGATGTTGCGCATGCTTCTCAGTGACCGATGATGAGGAAAAGGATATGACTTCACTTAATTTTGTTCCTTACTCATGGTTGTGATACTTACCAATCTCAGATTTAAAATTCAGCGAGGAACCACATAACGGGAAATTTAACAAAACCCATCATTTCTTAAGAAATGAATTTGATTTACACCGATGTATTGTTCTTATGTTGATTCCAGGTGAAGACTGTGAGGAACTTCTTGAAGGACCTTGACACCACATACGAAGATATGAAGACGATCTCATTCGCTGGAGCAGGTCTATTCAAGTTCGTCACTGCTGTTCTTGGCTATTGCTCTGTAGCTAGAGAAATCAAACCTAAGAGAGAAAAGGTAATTAATGCGATCAATTGTTAATTTTTCTTTTGATTGTTGGTATTATGTCCAGTGATTGGATGAACACATTTATAAAGTCTTTCTATCAGTCAAAAACATCACTAGTAGATCATTATTGTTAAAAATGAACCCATGTGTATTAGCCATACTTGATTTCATACAAAATTTAGAACCTGACAATCCTGCATTACCTCATACCTTTCCCATGCACAAACATTGATATTTAATAGATATAGGATTTGCAAATAAACAGTTGCCAATTTGTAGGGATTTTCTGTCATGTTGGCGAGGAAGATCGATGAATGCACAATGGTATCCCCATACTCTGAATAGAAACCGACGTCTAAAGGTCTTGATGTCACTTATGAAGTGTAATTGGCAAAAAATCAAATGCTTGGTTCATATTGGTGCTATACTTCATGATAAATGAATGAATGAATGGATTAATTAAAATAATGACTTCTCTCGACAAGTAATGAAATCAGTATAGACATGATCAATCTTCAGTTCTAGAAGGTTGGTGTCTTCTCTTATATACCCCCAAAATGAATTCATGTATTACTTCTCTCTCTTGATAGGTGGCCAAACTAGAGAAGACCTTCTTCCAAGCCAAGCGTGACCTGGATCGCATCAACTCCGAGGTGAGCTCCTTGGAGAAGGAGCTCAAAGAGCTTGGTGAGAAGTATGAGAATGCTATGTCAGAGAAGAAGACCTTGCAAGAGGAGGCTGAGATCATGGAGAGGCGTCTCATTGCTGCCGACAAGCTCATCTCTGGTCTTGGCTCAGAGAACGTCAGGTGGGTGCCATTTTGGGGTATATCTTGTCTTCAGCTCTCAAGTGGATAGTTGTATCTTTATCGCAAGTCATTGAAAGTATTTGAAGTTCATCTTAGGAACATTAAACCTGAGGAGCCAAANTCATTTCTTAAGAAATGAATTTGATTTACACCGATGTATTGTTCTTATGTTGATTCCAGGTGAAGACTGTGAGGAACTTCTTGAAGGACCTTGACACCACATACGAAGATATGAAGACAATCTCATTTGCTGGAGCTGGTCTATTCAAGTTCGTCACTGCTGTTCTTGGCTACTGCTCTGTAGCAAGAGAAATCAAGCCCAAGAGAGAAAAGGTAACTAATGTCATCAATTTTCTTAAGGAATGCTGGAGATATGTTCAGTGATTGCGATTAATCATATTCATGTAAAATAATTTTGATCAGTCAGAAAGCTTTACTTAGAGAACTTTGTACATACCTAGGAAAAAACGAACCAGGCTGTTCTGGCCTTAAACAATGTGGAAATATGATATGGTTCCAACAAATGTTGGTTGACACAATTTGTAGAATTTACTTGATCAACCGAAATCATAGTGAAAAACAGGTAATTTTGTGTATTATATGATTTGCAAACATATTCCATTGAAGTTTATACATTTGGCACTTAAAGGCATTCTTGTTCTTATGTAATTCTATTTTTGTAAATGGTTAGCTTTAACTATTTAACAATTTGTCCTTCATATAATTTTTTGTTTTGGTTGAAAATGCAGTTACATTAATTTTCAGTCGTGTTCTATATGCAAACTTCATTGCTCAGGTTATATAGCTACTTCAATTTGTACATACTGCCCTCTCTTGACAGGTGGCCAAACTAGAGAAGACCTTCTTCCAGGCCAAGCGGGACTTGGACCGCATCAACTCTGAGGTGAGCTCCCTGGAGAAGGAACTCAAAGAGCTTGGTGAGAAGTATGAGAATGCCATGTCAGAGAAGAAGACATTGCAGGAGGAGGCTGAGATCATGGAGAGACGTCTCATTGCTGCCGACAAGCTCATCTCTGGTCTTGGCTCAGAGAACGTCAGGTGGGTGCCATTTTGGGGTATATCTTGTCTTCAGCTCTCAAGTGGATAGTTGTATTTTTGTCGCAAGTCATTGAAAGTATTTGAAGTTCATCTTAGGAACATTAAACCTGAGGAGCCAAAGCACTGAATTGTAAACTTTCTGGGATCAGTCTTGTGTCCTTATGGTCTTGCAACCCTGCAGATCGTTTGTAAATTGGTTTTGATCGACTCACAGATGAGAAATTAAAGTCGTAATTTGAAACACCATACACTTACATATAGTCCCATTGGGTGAGGAGTATTTAAAGTGTAAAACAATGACTAAAACTGGAGGGGGCAATGAATGTTCGTATCAGAGAAATATACTGTATGTTTTAGCATGAAATACAAAATTACCTTTCTGCATTACTTGCACTATTGCAAAATTAGTGTTGGAAGAATTAGCACTTGATGATAATGGCTTTCCTTGGAATTTTTGAAGGAGTCTGCGTTGCAATCATGATATTACTCTATATTATGCAGAAATTTGTGCTATGGTAGTCAGTATTTCAACCTGGTCAAAAGTAGCCCATGAGGCCAAAAATAATTAATGTATGAGCATGTTTTTGAGAAAGTTATAAACATTCACAATAATTTGATAATTCCAGATGGACCAAGGACCTTGAGGAGCTTCGCCAACGCCGTATCCGACTCCTGGGTGACTGCCTGGTGTCATCAGCCTTCCTGAGTTACGTTGGTGCATTCACCTGGGACTTCCGTGATCAGATGGTCTATCATGATTGGCAGAATGACATCAAGGAAAGGGAGATCCCTATCAGTGATCCGTACAAGGTGGAGAATCTACTCACTGATGATGTCGAGATCAGCAAGTAAGTTTCTTGTTATGGTATGGACTTGAGTATAATGCTTAATCAGTAATAACTGTAAAAGTAATTCATTCTAGCCTATTGGGACCGGGGATGTGGAAGTCTTTCTCTTTTTGAAGCATTGTTAGTGTTCATTGCGCTTGTATTGAATAGGTTGTCACAGTATGCAGGACATTAAGCACAGTTTTTTTTTCAGAGGGGAAATTAAAGTTTGGTCATGAGCAGTTGGTCACTAAGATAGTTTGACTTGACTGTACAGAAAATTAAAAATATAGACGTATATGATACTGTGATTGAAATAGGAATGAATTTATTTTAGTACTGGTGAAATAGAATGATAAGAATTTTAATTATTAGAGTGAGGGTGATAGAGTTGGTGATGATGATGATGATTTAAAAATATCAATACAAAAAACATTCTATTGCAATGACGGTAATAATTCTGATAGAGACAAAATTTTTACAACAGAAATTCAATTGTCATTCAATTAAACAAATTTTACAGATTTTCTTCTCGAATATCAGACATTTCCACAGGGTGGATGGAACTTGCATGCACATAGCCATAATGATCATCATGATGTATGGATAGTTCCTATTGCCTACATTAATGCCCTCCTCTGTGTTTCATTCTAGATGGGGATCCGAAGGCTTACCACCAGATGAGTTGTCTATTCAGAATGGTATCTTAACCACTAGAGCAAGTCGCTTCCCTCTCTGTATCGATCCTCAGCAGCAGGCTCTCAACTGGATCAAGAAGAAAGAGGAACCAAACAACCTCAAGGTATCGACCTCCTTTCAATGATTTATCCTGCACTAGAAGCACTCTTAAAAGTATTTGACACAAAGTAAAAAGTTGTCGTCCATCGTCCCACAAGACTAAATTTCATGACTATTCTTTTTATGAATAAGGAAACAATGAAGTGCCACAAAATACCAGTCTTCTTGAAAATATTTTATTCCACTTGCCTGTACATGAGGTTTTCTGAGATTCTCTATCGGATATTGCCTGAATAATCTTAGTGCAAACAGTGGCAGTGTTAAGATTGGTAGACATTTTGACATTTTTGTTGAAGTAGTCTGCTGTTCCATAAGACTGGTGCTAGAAAGGTATGATCAATCATAAATGAATAGCAAATCAATTGCATATATTGAAACACACTTTTCGATTGATGAAAAAAGAGGCCCATGTGACGATGGTTTGGATTGGCAAGCGTTGATCAACTGTAACCTACTGTCAATTTGAAATTTTTAGCTACTTCCCCTATGACTATTGAATGGATTGTAAAATTTGTATTATTTCCCTTTCCAGGTTTGCACATTCAATGATCCAGACTTCTTGAAGCAGCTAGAGTTGGCCATCAAGTATGGCTTCCCATTCCTCTTCCAAGATGTAGATGAATACATCGACCCTGTCATTGACAACGTTCTTGAGAAGAATATCAAAGGTGAGTGCCAAAGCCTGGCAACAACTGATTCTCTGTCTTCTGTAGTTGTGAATAGACTGACTCTGATTTTATAAGTTTTTTGTTCACCATATTTTGAAGAAGGGGTATTTTGTTTGAGACGATTTTTGCAGTTGACAATTGCAGTAAGATTATTATTTAATATCTGCAAGTTATATGTACACTGTATCTCCATCTCCCAACTGCTCTACAGTGTCTGTAATAATGGATGGGTCAGTGATTTAATGCAACTGATTGCACTAATTAGTCATCTCTTGTATTTCATTTTGGCAATTCCATGAACAATACTCATCATATCAACCAAAACACGGACCTTCCTGAAGTGATATGTCATTGTTAATGCACGTAAAACACTGGTGTCTTTTACGAAAGTAAAGGTATAGAATTGGAGTGGGGAATCAGTTAAAGCATAGAATTGTGAATATTTTATGAAATTGGCTGCATAACAGACCATGGTGCAATAATTATTATATGTTGTATTGGGTTTAATCTAGCAACATCGATTTTGGACCGTATTGATGTCTCTGTAAATGAATCTTCTTAAGTACAAAATTTCTTTAACCTTAGAATCCTTTCTTTTCAATGCAATCAATATTCTGTCTTTTTCTGACTTCACTAGGTGCTGCTGGAAGAGAGTTCATCATGCTTGGAGACAAGGAGGTTGATTATGATCCCAACTTCCGTCTCTACCTGGACACCAAGCTAGCCAATCCCAAGTACACACCAGCCGTCTTTGGCAAGGCTATGGTCATCAACTACACTGTAACACTAAAGGTAAGTCATACCAAAAGGAGTTTTAAGGAGTATCACTTGCAGTTGAATATGCATTTGAAATTAAAAAGAATAAATGAAATAAGAAGAGGAACCAAAAGAATAGGAAAGCGGTACCATCCAAATTTAATGAACTGGCAGTTATTACAAATCAATTAGTAAGTTGACTTTTCAGCACACAGCATAAAGCTAAGTTTCAGTAAACTGATTGTGGCAAGATGATTAGCGAGTCCTAGATAATCAATTCATACCCTGTCCTTATCTGCTAGGTTAATTGGGCAGGGCATTGTTTCATCAAATTAATGATGACTTTTAAGTGAGATTGGAGTATGTTAAATGAGTGTAATACAGATATAGATTCCTGATCATTCAGCATAAGAACTGAAAGCAGTTGAAATCATATGTGAAGTCTTTTGTAACCTAATGAAAGACTGCCCAGGTCTGATGCCAGGCTGATTCATCGTAGGGTGTGAAATCAGTGCCATTATTTAGACTAGCTCTTAAGATATCTATCTTGAGGAAAGTGAATTATTGCATTTGAAGTATGAGTCACTAATATTTCTGGATTCCTGTTTTGTTAATCTAACTGTCTCTATATTCTCTTTGCTTTTTAGGGTCTTGAAGACCAGCTTCTTAGTGTGATTGTAGGCTTTGAGCGTAAGGAGCTAGAGGAGCAGAGAGAACGTCTCATCCAGGAGACCAGTGATAACAAACGTCTTTTGAAGGATCTTGAAGACTCTCTGCTCAGAGAATTGGCTACGTCTACTGGTAACATGTTGGACAATGTGGAGCTGGTATCTACTCTTGAGGAAACCAAGTCAAAAGCCTCTGAGGTAAGCACTGCTCCCTAAAGTTGTTACATTTAACAAACCTCAAGATAAAAAGTGTGGATTCATGTACATCACTCATATTTGCCATGTTCTGACGCTCGTGGCACACAAAAAGCAATGTGTGTGTGTGGCACACATACACACATTGCTTTTTATAAACTTACAAATGTTCGCCAGTTCTTGGATCACAAAACAACTAAGAAACTTCTACAGGCTCTGATGATGCGTCACATAGATTATTACAATAATTTACTGTATAACATGCCTGGATCACAAATGACGAAATTCAAAGCTAAAACTTTGCCACACGACTTATTACCGACACCAAAAACCTGTTCGCATCACCCTAGTCTTGAAATGGTTGCACTCAGGCTTCCAGTGTTGTCACACATGATATTTAAATACTACTCCTTAACTATCAATATCTAGATTCCAAGGCTCCAAATTACCTATGTTAAACTCTAGTGAAGTATGTACCTCCCCAAAACCTCTGATCAGCTCAGAAAGACCTCTTATGACGCCCTTATTTTCAACAAAAATTTATGGAGAGTGGTCATTTGCTCATACTGCCTCGTCACTCTGGAGTACCATCCTATCTCATTTAAAGAATTCATCCACATTTGTATCATATGGCATTTTGACATTTGATATAAAATAAATGATTGCTTGTACTGTTTCTCTTGACAGGTGACAGAGAAATTGAAGCTGGCAGCTACCACAGCCGTAGACATTGACAAGCTTCGCGATGGTTACCGACCCGCCGCCAAGCGTGGAGCCATCCTCTTCTTTGTCCTCTCTGAGATGGCTCTCATCAACAACATGTACCAATACTCCCTGGCCGCCTTCTTGGAGGTCTTCCAGCTGTCACTCAAGAAGAGTTTGCCGGATTCCATCCTCATGAAGCGATTGCGTAACATCATGGATACTCTTACACATAACATCTATAACTACGCTTGTACAGGTATGGCGTGCTGTTGTTTTCACATTTTTACAGTGTTTTTACATAATATGAATGCCCATCATACAGAGGGGAAAATTTCACAAGGCCAAGACCGCAAAATTCGCAAAAATAAAACTAGCATAGAAATATCAGTTTATCCAGTAGTTGCTCTCCATTGCTGATGTCAAATGTTATTAAAAATTTGGGGATTAGACAGATTTTTGGACTCAAAATTATGAGCCAAATGGTTACATTCAAAGATTGAGTAAAAAATGGAAAAAAAATTGTCCATGGAAAATGAAATCATGTCCCTACTTGTAATTCTAAAGTTCAGATGTTAGATATCACAAGTAGCATATTGCAGTTGTATTTCTTTAATCCGCTTTGCTTGCTTTTGAAGGTGAAGTCGTAAAAGTTTTAGGTACACTATTGAGACAGCTTTAGATATTTTGTATGATTTTTTTTATGAGTCAATACTTTCACGACTTTCGTCATATTTATTTGAATGCTTATATTTATTTTGTATTTCAGGATTGTTTGAGAAGCACAAGCTGCTATTCTCCTTCCAAATGACCATCAAACTGGAGCAGTCTGAGGACAACTTACCCCAGGAGGAGCTCGACTTCTTCATCAAGGGCAACCTGTCCCTGGAGAAGAATCGTAGAGGCCGCCCTCACAAGTGGATCCCTGAGCAGGGATGGGAGGATATCATGAAGCTCATGGAGCTTGCTGATGTCTTCCATACACTGCCAGATGACCTGGAGAAGAATGAGAAAGTCTGGAAAGAGGTGAGTTGGAAATTCATGTACGGTATTCCTTTTAGAATGACATTTTTTAGTTTGCAAACCTGCTACAGGAGAAAATTTTCTTTTCCATGGTGCACTGAACCAAGTGATAGCTGGAATTGCACGTATAAACCTAATTTGATCGGCAACTCCTTCCCTCGCCACATTTCTGAATACAAACGTAGAAGATGTACACATTTACAAGGGCTGATTCAATGATTGACTGAAGAATACAGAATGGAAGAATCACAATAGTACTTTGCTTCTGAAGGTCTCAGCCAACAAATTATTACTTTTGACCTTCTTTACAGAGTTAAATTGAAGTCTCTGAAAGAAAAACATATAAATAAATGAATAAAATCAACTTCCTTCCTCCTTCTTTAAACAGTGGTATGATCAAGATGCCCCAGAGCAGGTAGCCTTCCCAATGAAATACAAGGACAGCCTCAACGAATTCCAGCGCCTCCTCCTCTTACGATGCTTCCGTGTTGATCGCGTCTATCGTGCCATCACAGACTATGTCACGTCTCGCATGGGTGAGAAGTACGTCACGCCTCCTGTGATCAGCTTCGAGGCCATCTTTGAGCAGAG
>BQKZ01006163.1:19545-33058 GCA_036244855.1 Temnopleurus reevesii | reverse complement strand
AAGCTGACTTCGATGGGAAAAGCTTTTTGCACACACAGTACACTGATAGGGTTTTGCTCCTGTATGAGTAACCATGTGATTTGAAAGATGACTTTGACGTAAAAAACTTTTCTTACACACAGTACATTCATAGGGTCTTTCTCCAGTGTGTGTTCTTATGTGTCTATTGATATCACCACTTCGAGAAAACCTCTTATCACAAACAGTGCACTGAAAGCGTTTTTCTCCTGAGCCGATTCTCACAAGATCTAAAGATGTAATTCTATCATTGCTGTATTGCTTCTCTTCACGCTGATTAATTCCTCCAAGCTTGCCATGAGAACTTTCCGGTTCTTCTGCAGACTTTTGCGCAGTACAACTTTGTTCACAGTCATGTGCTGCATCACCTGACATCTCGTGAAGGCTTCTTGAACCTGCATTGATGCTCTGCATGCTTGAATACCCACCTAGGTACAAAGAACAATGACAAAAATAAAATCACAGTAATTATCATGTGTCCACCCTTGAAAATAACATTGACATTTATTTTCCAAAAGGGCAATTTGATTTTAATATAACAAAGACATAACTTTGGGAGTATTTAAAGATAATGAGCAATAAAGATAAATGTGATATGAAAATACTCCTGAAAACATATTTGGGAATGGGAGTATTCAAACATAATGAGCATTAAAGATGAATTTAATAAAAAGTACTTCCCAAAACATATGTGGGAATATTCAAACATATTGAACAATAAAGACAAATGTCTTATCAAATGGTTTGGCTTTTTTAAAATTCCTTCATAGAGTATTGTTTTGACACCTCTGCACAACATGCGGCTTGTCAAAAATGACAATGGTCGGTACATGTATTATATGAGTAAGGTTTAACTTAACCCAAACAATCCAAGCAAAATGTCATTTCATTGCAGAAAATTAAAAGATAAACCACCGGACAAGAAAATAAATAGTTAGGGGTGTTGCTACAAAGTTGCAATTGATTGCATATCAATTGCAAATCAATTGCATCTTGGAACGCCCATTTTCTTTCATGCACTGTCTGCACTTTTCAGAAGATGTGTATGAAACATTGGTTTTGATTGGTGTATACCAAAAGGCAATCAACAGCAAGCCGCAATTAATTGCAACTTTCAAACAACAGCCCCTTAGTTTGGGGTTCAGTCATTTTTCAAAGTGCAGTTGGTGGGAGGCAAAATTTTGTTTTATTCAAATACAGTCAATGTTGCCTCAGTCGAATCTGTTGGGATTGGAAAAATATTTAATTTATAGAGAAAATCAAATTATACAAGGTAAAAACAATTGAAGAGAAGGGGGCTTTAAACAAGCTTTGACATTAGCAGGTTTTGAATGCCAGGTTGACTTAGGCAAAGTTGAGTGCATTATTATCAATTTTCTTTCTAGCCTCAGCTTTAAAGGCACTGTGAGCAGAAGGGACAAAGGCCTGGGACATAGTAGTAGACCCCCATTCAAGCTATATTTAGATGGACACAGATGGACAGATATTACCATTTTTCTTATTCTGCGGGAAAATTTTGAACAACAGCAGCACATGCGACTTTCTTTTGTGATCATGAATGTGTTGTGAATGCTTGAATGAAGTTTGTTAAGTTTGTCCCAGTCCTTTGTCCCTGCTCATGGTGAGGTGCATACAAACCTTGCTCCATGGAAGACTCATCCTCGTAATCCAAGGGTTCTTGCTTTACGTTGATGGTGTACGGCTGGTCATCTTCTACCTCCTCCATCTCCTTGGCATCACCCTCCTCATCCTCACCATCATCCTCATCATCATCCTCACCAACATCATCCTCCTCTTCACCAACATCCTCATCATCATCCGCATCATCATCGTCGACAACATCCTCTTCATCATCCTCTGTCCAACCATCATCTGAATCTTCTTCTGGGAAGGATGTAGTGTAATCTCCTCCATGTGTTGTTTCTGATGACTGAGATATTTTCCCTTTGGGTTTGGTGTCCAGGGAATCTTCCTTCAGCACGGAAGATTGCAGAGGCGTTGAATCTTTTGACTCAGCATCTTCTGTGAAGTCAGCTAAAATATTCTTGTTTGCAACATATGTCAGAGGATTATTTTGTGGTTGCCGCGATGTGTGTTCACTGTCTAGCTTGTCATTTTCTTCATTTAAAAGAGATGAATCATATCCAAAATTGATGTCTGCATGGGCCTCATCGTCTATCTCTATTTTGATCAGTTTGCAGTCATCCATCATATTGTCCGCCATGATTCTGTAAGAGATTGAAAGTAAAGGCATTATCGTTGTTACATCTTCATCAAAGGCCATCTTCATATAGTTAAATTCATTTCCATCATATTTTTTTTTATCTGATCCTTATTCCTTAAAATCATGTTTATCCTTTGAAGACCAAACCCATAACCAACATCTAAAACATATTCATCTATCCAATCACCAACATAATCCTCATACATTACTCATGTTGAATTAAAAAAAAAAATCAGCCTCGTGTAGTCCAATATCAACATCATCTTCATCGCTCTCACTCATTCACAACCAAAACAAGGATATGAACATAATTTGTACTAAATCCTTCTTAATCGCTTTTTCTCCTAGTGCACCACTCTGACTCAGCTGTAGAGTCACAACAAAATGTCACTTTTAATTGGCATTGGGATGTCACGAATTGGAGAAGTCAAACTCACTCTCTAAGATACACGAGAAGATTTGTAAATATTGTAAATACTTTATCAAGCGGGTTCAAGCTAAGTTCAAATCATGTTAGCAAGAAATACAACCAACCGATGTTGTGCGACAATACTCCAATGAGGTTCTGCACACTAAAGGAAGAAGAAGAAGAAGAAGAAATAAGCCATCCAACGTAGTCTTGCGTATGATAGTTGGCGGGCATAGAGTAGACATGTTTGCATTAAGCCATTAGGCCTATTTAGTATTCCCCTTAATAAAGCCTAACTGAGAGGTGGCTTATTTCACGATTTGGCCAGATAACTGAGATAAGTCACTCTGATTTGGAAAATTCCACCAATGGTGATTGAAATTTGAAACACCATCTTCACCCGTCTACAGCCAGCCTAATTTACATCTCTGATTCTCACGTCTCTTCAGGGAGCGGGCCCGTGATCTCTTGCAGCGCGCGGGCAGTTCAGGCGGGCAAGTCATTGAAGACGCGCTGCAGTTGCAGCTGGTGCAGAAACCAAATTCAATCAATCAATCTATTTTCAAGCTTCTATCTTACCTTCATTAATATTTTCAGTATCTCAAGACACAGATCCTTTATCTGGAATGTTTAATGGCACCGATCTTCATTTTATTGATATCAAAATGATTAGATTAATTAGAAAAATAATAAAACAAAGAAAGAAAATTGACGTCCACATCGATGAGTCTACTTGGGGTCATCTAAAATAGCCTATTTCAAGATGTTTAATATTTATTTTTTATAGGATTAAAAAATCTTCGTCTGATTCAAAGTTTCTCCTCTTAAAAAACCAAACTTAAATATCAGGATTATGTAATAAAGTGAGATGGAACTGAGGGGGGGGGGGGGGGGGGGGCACTTCCCCTTGCCCCCACCCCCAAAACCCCAAAATTCAGCCTTAACCCTAATGCCAGTATAGGGAGGGGGCTTTTCGCGAGAAGTCTGAAATGTGAAAATCTCACCCGTAATCATTTTTTGTGTCAAGTCTTATGCAACTTTTGAGACCAAATTTGCAAAAATCGAGAAGGCCCCTATGTGGTTCCGACGCACAATCGAGAAAGATTTGTCAAGCCGAAAATGGTTAAAACATGTGATTTAATGTTTAAAATCAATGGAAATTGTGTATTCAGTAAAAATTAATAAATCCCTGTCTATTTTCCATCTAGCTGGCAGAAATGATTGAAAAATATACTTTATATGACTCTTATGACATGTCGATCACCAACAATTTCCACTGAAAGAACACTAGAAATAATAATTAAGTTGAAAAACAAAGAAATACATATAAGAAATTAATAAAACAACAGAATACTTGATTAGGAAATTCATTTTGATACCAATTTTTTTTCTTGTTAATATATTAAGAACATTAATATTAGTGTCTAGACAGAAGATAAGGATGTTTGGAGCTTTCTTTAATGATTTATTAATATTTATCATTTTTAAACGCATAAATTAGCATAATTAGAAAAGCGAGTGGATTTTTTAATAAAATGACTACGTATTCTTGTAGTTGACATTACAGGCTATGTACATGCCAATTTTCGACGCCACCGCGCGATCAACGGCGAAGATCAGAAGGGGGCCAAATAAGCCCCCCCCCCCCCAAAAAAAAAAATGTGATCGAAATATCACAATAGGATTAGGGTTAAAAGATGTGCCATTTTTTCTGAGTAAAAAATCCCTCTCTTTTCTTGTGTGGAGTTATATTGCCTTGCCTGAAAGGAGTATTTTGCACCTAATTTAAGAATCCTTTATTTCTATATAGGCCTACCTCATTCGCTCCCACTCACTGTGAGGATAAGAGACAAAGGATTTTGGTAAATGTAAACAACTTCTATTTGAACATTCATAATACGTGTAGCTATATGCTCAAAAAAGAATTTTCCTTCCCTCTTACTCTGCAGAGAAATGTCCAACAGGTTTTCACCTGTCCAGTGAATAAATAGGGGAAATGTGTGAAAGTTATTGTGAAGGCTTGAATAAAGTTACACTGGAAACTCAGTATAATGAGGTGCTTGGGACCATCAAAAATACCTTGTTATAACAGTAATCTCTTTACAGCAGAGTTAAAAAAACAATAAATTATAAAGAGCTGGGACCAGATTTGTTATATCAGATCTCTTTATACTGAGTTTCCACTGTATTTACTTTGTCCAACTCTTTTGTCCCTTCTAACTCACAAAAAAAACTTGTACATGTACATTACANAGACACACACACACACATACACACACCTTATCTTTATCTCTCTCAGACACACATACTCACACTCTCTCCCCGACTTTCTTTCCCCCTCTTCATACTCGCAAAATTCAGGCACCTACAATGAAGGAAAAATAAAATCTGCGTTTCTATGTAAACAACTTCTATCCTATACGTGTAGCTATATGCTCACAAAAGATATTCCTTCCCTCTTAATCTGCAGAGAAATGTCCAACAGGTTTTCACCTGTAAGCCAGTGAATAAAGAGGGGAAATCTTTTTTGTGTGTGAAAGTTATTGTGAAGGCTTGAATAAAATTACAGTGGAAACTCAGTATAACGAAGAGCTTGGGACCATACAAAATACCTTGTTATAGCAGTAATCTCTTTACAGCAGAGTTAAAAAAACAATAAGTTATAAAGAGCTGGGACCAGATTTGTTACCTCTTTATACAACAGATATTTTGTTATATCAGATCTCTTTATAATGAGTTTCCACTGTATTTACTTTTTCCAACTCTTTTGTCCCTACTAATTCACAAAGAAAAAGCTTGTACATGTACATTACATTCTGCTGCCCCCTCCCACAACCCCCCCCCCCCCTCAGTGTGCTCCATGAGGAGGTGAAAAACCAAAAAAAAAGGTCATTAGCTCCGACTTGTCAACCAAAATTTTTGCATCCCCTGAGGAGCGGACAAGTAAACCAAAATACATGTAGGCCATCATTTGGTGGGCGTATCTTATGGCTTTGTTTGTAATCATTTACTTGTGTCTTTTCATATTGGTATCCACATGCGAACCATAAACAGACTGCAGAAGTGAGGATTCTGGTTGGGTTTACAGTGCCGAATAAATATTTCAGACAAATCGCTAACTCTGCATGGGTTTACAATGTCTGCAGATGTGATCTTCGGGCATTGGGCCGATTCAAATAAGCTAACATGCATATATGCACACACCCTTTTTTATCTGAAAACAAATACACAAATCAAACAAAAATCCATGACACAAGTGCAAGGGCTCAATAAAATCAATGATGTACTGTATAGTGTATTTTCATACAAAATTTATCAAACTATTGCACAAAATCATCACAATTTTCTTGGCTGAGAATTTCTTCTTAAACAAAATGAATTGTACACGTAAACCCAGTGCTTTAACAGAAAGCATCCAAAGGCGGATCCAGGATTTTTTTAGAGGGGGGAGGGGGTGTGGCACATTTGGCAATTTGTTCCGAACTAACATGACAATTGAATATTCTTAAATGTGATTTCCTGGCATCTAAGACCATATTTCTAAAAAAAAAATATATATAAAGTACCATCTAATGCCCTCTCATTTTCCCCCTTTTCTTTCATTTTTTTTTGCCGAAAAATAGAGGGGGGGGGGGGCATGCGGCGGGACGCCCCTCCCCCTGGACCCGCTACTGGTATCTATACCCATTTGGGGAAATTTTGATTAATTCATATATGTTTGTTTATGATGCTTCATCTAAGATTATCATTAAATCATTAAAGTAAGAGCATTGCTGGGCGATGGCTTGTGTGAGGCATAAAACGTGTGCAAATGACAAGAGCCCAACTGATCCGCACAACCTTTAATGCACACAGTAGATGTGCACTAGTTTTCTACTGTCCACTATTTTCGAAAATCCATTTGTGATTTTGTCACAGATTGTCAGTAAATCATTATCCTGAGCATATAGCAGTTACAATTCAATAATCAAGTAAAAAGAAACATTAATGCCTAGATTAGACTGTACACAAATACCTATTTAAAAAAAATCATATTATTAGATTTCCTTTCATTATTAAGCTGAGCTTTGTAAAATACATCTTTGAAACCTTATGGAACAAAACCTTACAGCCTCTTTGATCAATTAAATACAGTTGAACCTTTTTATAATAAGGTTCTTGGGACACGCTATCTCTACCTCTATACTGAAACTTTGGTATCTTGTCGTAGAATAAAAGAAATATGACCAAGAAAATCACTTTGTCATAACGAAAGTACTCCATATGCTGAGGTTGGAATGTACTTCAGATAATGTTCTGTCAAACAAAATTATAACAAGGTCGTTGGACCAGAGAAATTACCTCTTTATATTGAAACCTTGTTATATCAGGGCCATAATACAATAAAATACAAAGAGATGGGACTAGCAAAATTTCCGTTATACCGAGAGCTCGTTATGTCAGTGCTCTTTATAACGTGGTTTGACTGTATGAGTAAATACAGAAGGAGACAAATCATGAATCAATACATGTATTGAAAAACAAAAGAAATATTACATGTAATCCCGTTGAGAGAAAAATAATTGTCAACATCAAATGGATCATACACATTCAAGCATCTCAAGGCAGCAAGAATTTATTCATTTCATTTTTTCTGATTTTATCACTTTTCTCACAAATCATTGCATTTATTAACATGTGGGCAAGTAATTTCCTGAGTTATCTTTAGATGAGTATTTAAATAATCATTCGAATGAATCAAACAGAATAGGGAAACAGAACAGAATAACACAATTAAAAATGAACATAGAAAATTAAAATATTTGGCCACTTTCTTTCAGACTTTTAAATCGGGCAAGATCTAGAATGCTACATAACAGTTCACCGACAAACAATTTCTGAGGTGGAATAGCAAAAATATTCTGAGTAGATATAAACTTACTACCAATATAACAAAACTTTAAGTACCATTAAATAACTAAAAATAAATTACCAAAATCCCTATCTCTAAAAGTGTGAATTATTTTGTATGTTATGTTATTCGATTATCATCAATTTTGATATGACACATACGGCAATATATTGTATTCTCTTGAAAAACCTTTGGATAATAATTACTAACTTCCTTATTGTGTTATTATCAGTTGATTTGGGGTGCAATCAATTTATTTCCATGATAGTGACAATGGTGTGACATCAACAGACTGTTTCTCTGATCCTTCAGTTTCTTTAAAAAATAGAATATTTCCTCATGAATCCTTCACATGATTATCCTGCTGATCATTCTTGCTCGTGTCATTTTTGGAAACAGTTCTGCCACAATCTGAAATATCTGATTCCTCAAGTCCATTCTCCGCAACTTTACAATCCCCATGTTCTTGACCATTTAATCTCTGCTCCTCTCTCTCTGCTACCTGTCTCGTAGTTAATTCTGACAGCATCATCTCCAGTTTGTTGAGGCGAAGATCAAAATGCGCTTGTAAATTGTCCAATTTAGCGTCAAGTCTTTCCATCATCTTTGTCTCCATGTTGCCAAGAAATGATTGAAGATGGCTTTCAAGAGAGCTTTGGGACTCGCTAGGTTGGTCCGTTTTTTCCTGCTCCATGTTGCTGTAATAAAGAGTGAAGAGGGAACAGGAAGATAAGTAAAATATCTTAGAAAAACAATGAAACTTTTGAAATAGGTTTCTTGAGTTACATTTGGGATTTGCTTACTTGATCATTTTGTTCTGCTCGATGTAAACAAAAATTGATAAGTGAAAGGAATGGTTGATATCTATTTTTGATGCAATGAGGTTTAATAGAAAAAAAATAAGAAGACCGCCATATTTGTCCTCATAGTAGAAATATGTAACTGAGGAGGTTTTCTTGAATGAGCTTTGAAATTAATTTGGTTGGTCTAGCTTTACTACTTAGGGGTGTTGTTGAAAAGTTACAATTGATTCCAAGTTGCAGTTGATCGGAATGCACCAATCAAAATCATTGTTTTATGAGCGACTTGTGAAATGTGCATACCGTGCGCAAATTAAAATGCATGTTACAATTTGCAAAATTGCACTTGATTTGCAGTTGATTTTGAGCAACACCCCATTAGTCTTCTGTAGATAAAATTGAAGGGTAAAAAGACAAACCAAATGTATTCATCCAAGACTTTTCATTACATGTTGAATCATTCATATTGAGATCCGCAATTCTCGGTTATTTATGAGAGGGTTTTGATTATAATCAAGTTTTGATTCATAATCAAGTATGGGAGATTATTCTTGAGGGAACTTCGGATCTCATGAGGCTTGTCCATCTTACTATTAAGCCAGAAATATATTTCAACATATGGTACAAGCAAATGGCTGTTTGTGATAATGACATTTTGAATGACTGCAACCAACAAACCTTTTTTCCTGATCCTTTTTGGCTCTATTCTTGGCATCTTGTTCTTCCTGTGATCTCATCTGGGTAACATCCCTACACATCATCTTAAGTGCTCCATACATGCTCTGCTTGCCGGGGGAATCCCCTCCACCTCCGGCTCCACCAAATGATGACATCATCTGTATCAATGAGAATATAAATTGAGTGATTCTGACATCTCTAAACATCCTCTTAAGTGCTTCATATATGCTCTGTTTGCCGGCCGAGTCCCCTAAACCTCCACCTATAAATGATGACATCATCTGTATCAATGAGAATATAAATTGAGTGATTCTGGTATCTTTACACATAATCTTCAGTGCTCTGTACAATGCTACGCTTGCCTGGGGAGTCCCCTGCACCTCCACCTAATGATGACATCATCAGTATCTATGAGAATATAAATTGAGTGATTCTTACATCTCTAAACATCATCTTAAGTGCTTCATATAAGCTCTGTTTGCCGGCCAAGTCCCCTACACCTCCACCTAATGATGACATCATCAGTATCTATGAGAATATAAATTGAGTGATAATGATATCTCTACACATCATCTTTATTGCTCCATACAATGTTACACTTGCCAGGGGAGTCCCCTTCACCTGCACCTAATGATGACATCATCTGTATCAATGAGAATGTAAATTGATGTATCTCTACACATCATCATTAGTGCTCTATACATACTATGGGGGTGTTGCTCAAAATCAACTGCAGATCAACTGCAACTTTGCAAATTATAACGCGCGTTTTCATTCGCGCACGGTATGCGCATTTAACAAGATGCGCACGAAACAATGATTTTGATTGGCGCGTTCCGATCAACTGCAACTTGCGATCAATTGCAACTTTTGAGCAACACTCCCTATGTCTGCCAGGGGAGGTCCTTCCACCTCCATCAACATACATCATCTGTATGAATTAGAATATAGAATGAGTGATAATGATACGTATCTCTACACATCATATTCTGTGCTCTGTACAATGCTACGCTTGTCACAGGAGTCCCCTGCACCTCCACCTAATGATGGCATCATCTGTATCAATAAGAATGTAAATTGAGTGATAATGATATCTCATCACATCATCTTAAAGACTTTAGAGCTCCATACATGATCTGTTTGCCGGCCGAGTCCCCTCCACCTCCACCTCATGACATTATCTGTATCAATGAGAATATAAATTGACGTATCTCTACACATCATTCCAGTGCTCCATACATGCTCTGCTTGCTTGCCGAGTCCCCTCCACCTTCACCTGATGATGACATCATCTGTATTGATGAGAATATACATTGAGTGATTCTGATATCAATACACATCATCTTTAGTGTACCACATGACTTGCATACCACACGACTTGCAGTCGTATGACCGTACAACCAATTTTTCTGATACACACTATCGTTGTCTCGCGGCGAGGTACTTAATTATAGCTTGTTTAGTGTTTGCAAAATTGGTTGTAAGGTCATACGACTGAAATTGTAGTGTGCAGTGTCATAAACATATGGTATGCTTGCCTGCAGAATCCCCTGCACCTAATAATTATATCTGTAAAATAAGAATATAAATTGAGTGACATATCTAAACATACTCTTCAGAAATAGGAAGATATCCATGATGACATTAGGTATCAAAAGAATAGTTTTAGGGTTTAAACATACAGTCGAATCTCTCTATAAAGACCACCCAATTAAATCTATTTCAAGGGTGTCAAGAAAGGAGGTCTTTATGGACAGGTGGTTGCTATAGCAGATTAAGTGTAGATGTATAACATGGTGTAACCATTAGAAGTTAATAATTCGACTATTTTATGACTATCATACATAAAAAAATTAGATTAAATAAAAAAAGTCACTGATGATGGAACCAGATTCTGTGTCTTGTTTCAGTTTTACATTCTCTCGTTGAATAATGTGCCCTTTAGAGGTAATAAAAAGTTCTCTCCTACCTTCAGCATAGCATCTGGACTAGCAGCTACCTGGCCTTGGGCGCCACTCCTTGAGAAGCCTGAAAGAAGACTAGCCATCTGTCCCATCATGCCTATATCATTGTTTGCTGACTTCTGATTGGCTGTTGTTTCTACCACGGCTGTTTGCAGATCTCTTATTACTGATGATTGATTCTGTAAGATAAAGGTTTTGAAGAAGAAGATTGAGGAAAAGTCAAATTAAATGTAAAAAGCTTTAAAAATCATTTTCAAAATTGGGCCAGAAATGGAAAAAAATGTAGTTGTTGAGGAGTACATGTGACCTTATTTTGTACTAAATCCTAGCTATTTTTGAGAAAATCAACAAACTCTGATTTTTCTTCTGTTGCATGATGCATTATTCATTTAATACTGTAACTGGTAATTGAATTTGATGAAAAATCATGCAGATTTTGTAAATTTTAGAGGGTCCTGCCTGACAGACTAATTCCTATACATTTGCATAGATGCCTACCATTTTGTAATATACATGAGGAAAGAAATTAAAATGTTAAACACCAAAAAGTTGTTAAAAATATTTTCTCATACAAGAGTATAGCATAACAATATATGCTTTTTCTTCTAAAAAAATATTTGGTAAAGCTGTTTGCTGACTCATATTTGAATAACTGTCATCATATTCTGGAATGGTTGGCATCTCTGCATTTGTTTCAATAGAGGGCAATACCAATCTCTCACCTTTTGGTACTGTTCAATGGTATTCATAAGACTCTCTGCTCTCTCAGAGATGGGCTGCTGCGACGACAGGAGACCTCTCACATGGTCCATGTCAACGTTACCATGACGACCCTGCAGTAGAGCCATCGATGAAGTATCATCAGCTTTTGTCTTCCTCAAGGTCATGTGAAGGTGATGGAGATGAAGTAGATGCTTGTCGGACAATGACACAAACTGTCCAGAACGAGAGAATGCAATGCATAATGTGAAATGAAAATTTTGTTTAATATTATGAATTCCCATCTTTATATCACAAGAAAATCAAGCATGTCTGTATGTTCACATGTCTACAGTGACCACCATGGGCATTATCACAACACAAATGGTTTACACTTCCAGTCAAAATTCTTTGCTACCAGTTATTCCTATCAAATGTATGACAATGGGATCATTCAGAGCGTATCTATAGTTCTCATCTGATTTTAGAGATGACAGGGAGCAAATGATACTGCATCTGTTTCAATTAATTCATGATGGCGTATTTCTTTAATCAATTATTCTTACAAAAACCTTGAACAAATCCGATACTCCTTTTGGACGCATCTCTTGGTCGGCAATGGCCACTTTCAGGAATTCACAAAGAATTACAAACCTTTAAGTTGACAGCGCTATGAGCCCTTTCCAGCTTGATCTCCTTCCTATAAACGACATCATCATCGTCGTCCGACTCCATCCTTTGCCCTCTTGTCGTGCTGAGGTAACCATCTATATTATCATGGACCTCTGCGTGTCGAGCGTTGCTATGGATGACCATAGAGACTAGTTCTGCTCCAGGTTTACATCTGACTTGCAGCATGCATGGTTCTGGGTTGGATTGGTCCGAAGTGGAGAGGACCACCGTTGAGTGCGATGTTGTTTCTTCAGCTGAGAGACTATTTAATTTTAAGATAGTTCATAAACATTATACAGTAATGGTTCATATTATATTCAAAATAGAATTTCAATTTCCATCATCTTCAGGTATATCTAGACAGGATTTGAACAGAGTACGAAAAGAATTAAAAAAAAACAAAAAAATCTTCATTCGGAAATATATAACATTTGGTTCCAAGACAACTCCGCCCGAAATTAAAATGGGGATTATTCCATGATTCATGTATTTCCATTGCTGTATAATCTCATAGAGATGGTGTAATTAGGCCGAGTTGTCCGGCTCCGAATTTAATATTACCAAAAAAAAAATGTTCATTCAAACTCAGTGGATATGCATTTTATAAATACAGCAAAAAATTGTTTTTAATTATTGAGTATGTGCCACTCCAAGACTTGCTAATAAAATTATGACTTTTCAATTGGTCATCCCCATCATATACTGCGCACTGGGAAGCAACAAGGCTAAGATAAATAAATTTTGGTGCAAAATCTTAAAGTGCACTATCATAATTTTTTACAATCAACATCTTCTCCATAGACTTTCCACATCCCTAATTTTAGTTTAGCCTTGGCTGGTTGCACCCATGAGTAGCATCAATTGGTGCAAATGCACTGTTTAGCATTAGGGTTTAGTTAGGGTTTGGCTGGATATCAAATTGCGCTAGCATGAATCACCCCCCACAAAAATTGGTTGGATGCCCTCAACTGACCGACCCTCTAAAAACAGCTCGCCCAGATTGTTTTTTTTTAACTGTAGATAACCATTTGAAGTATGACCTGGATCTAGATATTTTCATCCTCTGTTAAAACTTAAACATTATTTTGCTTGTGAATTGTGTTCGTTATTGTATTTGAAAAAAAATAATAATAAAAGTTTATCCGACCGGTGGATGCT
>BQKZ01006162.1:22140-40237 GCA_036244855.1 Temnopleurus reevesii | reverse complement strand
CCCCCCCCCCCAAAAAAAAAAAAATTTAGACTGAAATATAAGGAATGCATTGCTCTACGATGGAAGAAAATCATTCCCATACAATTATTATTGGTTTATTACTATTAAAAATCTGAAAATTCTATGTATATTCCTTTGGAATGATGAAAATAATATCCTTCCTTCCAAATGGTTAGCCTATCCATTTATCTTTATCACAAAAGTGAAGTTTTACAATTATGCCAACGAGAATTGAGGGTATGGCACAAAGAGCAGAGAATATAATTAATGAATCGTCGACCAATATTGCTTCCAAGTAAGACGAGTTTAATAAATATACTTCTGTGTTTTGCCTGAGGCCTCCCTTTTACAGACATAGCAGAACAGTTTCATTAGATTGGTACTGTAAAAAAAGAGGAATTACAAAAAAGAATTTAAAAAGTACTGTCAAAATATCATGATTTTTTAAGTAAAAAATAATTATCCTTACAAATGGGAAATGCAAATAATTAAATTTTGAGTTCTTTACTTGTACATCATACTTGTTCAGTAAACTTACCTTAGTAGAATCTTTGTGGGTCGAACAAATAAATGCCCATGACAAAGTCATTTTGTGTTACAATTCGTGCAAATACCGTATGTGTTATTCCTAATAAGTCAAACATATTTTTGCAGTTACAATAGATTCAACTGAGAAAGAGTTACTCATTTATATGACATACATTACAATGATTGTCTCATTGAAATAACATTATTTTCAAATACTCAAATTAATATTGATTACCTCAATCTATCAATATAAAAATTTGGAATAGTAATCTAGAGTTGTTTATTTTAAATGTCTTATTAAGTAAAAAATGAATTAAGCAGAACCTTTATAAAAAAAAAAAAAAAGTACCATTGTCTCAAACATCAATAGAAAATTGAGTTGTCTACCAACTATTTTATGCTCATTTTCAATAAATCTAAAGTTATTGAGTATATTTAGTGAAAATTAATGCTATATTTGCAATAAAATTAACTGATTTATAGGAAGCCTATTTTGGCAACAATACATAAACATGACCCTGTAATGAATGCTTGAAAATTACGAAGAAAATTATGTGGGACTAAATGTAAATTGACTTTTGATATATAGCTATTTTTAATGCTCTGTGAGTATTTATATTGTAGCACTGTTAGATAAATGGGGTGTAACTCTATTATAACAAACCCTTTACATATTATCTCCTTTCAAAGAAGTAAAATTATACTTAAAAAATAACGTCAGCTGCAGGACGACTCTAACCAAATCCAAGAGACTCATCTTCTATGTTATTTTGGCTCGTAATGTGTCAATTCTAAGTTGTTTCTATTCCGTTTTGGGGTAAAATCCTCAATTACTGAGTGACTCTAAATCCATACTGACACTGTTCGAGGTCAAATTCAACTTTGCAGAGTCAAGAGAATAGAATTAGTCAAAGATAGTTCAACTCAGTAGAGATTAGATGATCCCCTATGTTAGAGCTTTTGGTGATTTATAAGACAAGGAAGTAAATGGAAACATTTGCAAAGAAAATCCGAAGCAAATTTCTCCAATAAGATGACCAGTGCAGTAAACATGTCTGACATGTTACTAGCTGCATCGATTCACATTGTAGGAATATTTTATCGGATCGGTTTGAGTCTTGAGAGAGATCTCTTCATGTTCATCATAGGCTGCTTGATCTTGGGTTTGGGTTTGGTAGGGAAGAGTTCTGCTTCACTGGAGCTCGTTGGTAGGCGCCGATGGTAGAGGTCGGGGTACGCCTTCTGAAACTAAATGGCAACAGAAGATGGATTATACTTCCTGCAAATGCTTTACAAATATTGATGGAGTCTCTGTATCTAAAGTTTACACAGCAATTTATATTTAAAAAAAGACAGAGGCACATGGATATTTTCACACTTTGGGACAAGTTACATAACAATAGAATGATATTTTCATGTTATGAACAGTATTCATAATTTCATATACATGAGAATGTGCATCATGGAGAGTGGATACTTTGGCAAATTCAGCACCTTGAAATATACAAAAACAAAACCACCATGAAAATTTCAGTTTCTACAGTACAAAAGAAGAAAGAATTTTGTCTCAGTCACAGCATCAATTTCTTTTATCAGCACTAGAACTTGATAAAAAATTATTTTTGATAAGCGCTGATTTTGAAATGAGTCTTAAAAAAAGGAATAGCAACATGTGCTGAGCATCAGCTAGTGTTTACTCAATTTTTCCACTCGTTAAATGAATTCATTTTTGGTTCCATCTTACCAGTTTGAGCTTCTTCTTCTTGTCCTTAGGTGCCATGTGTGGGTCTGAGATGATGTTATCTAATAGATCTTCGATGGCTTGCTGTGACCCAGTAACCTTCTGTTTCTCGTACTCCTCGGCCGAGACCTGAGCACAGAACCCACTGGGTTGGATGTTCTCCGTGTCTGCTTCATACTTGATCTGTAACAAATTAACAGATGCAGAGGAGTAATGTGACCTCTTAGTAATAGTAACAATAATCATTTCTCTACATGTTTGCAGGGAAGATACAATGAAGATCATCATCATCATCATCATCATCATCATCATCATCATCATCATCATCATCATCATCATCATCATCATCATCATCATGTGTCACAATCATCAGCATCCTTAATTATTATTGTCATCATCATCACCAGTTCCATTACCACTACCACCACCATCATCATTATCATCATCATCATTATCTGACATCATCACCATCATCATCATCACCATCATCATCATCATCATCATCATCATCATCATCATTATCATCATCATCATTATCTGACATCATCACCATCATTATCATCATCATCATCATCATCATCATCATCATCATCATCATCATCATCATCATCATCATCATCATCCTCCTCATCATCATCATCATCATCCTCATCATTATCAATTTACCTGGCTTCTCTTGAGATAAGTAAGTCGCTCTTCAATGTCTGCTCTGAGTTCTTGAGGGATGCTAAACAGTGAGGTATGATTGTCCAGGAGATAGGCTACGATCTTCATCGCCAAGCATTCGTCTAGGTCCACCTCTTCTGCACAGCGTAGGATGCAGCGTGTGAACGTCTCAAGAAGCTATGTAAGAAAGGGAAATAATTTCATAAGAACAAGTTTTAGTGGGTGTGCAAGAAAATTTGCAAATAATTCTCCATATCAGAAATACATAATTAGAATTCAATAATGCATTATGCATACAAAATTCTGCAGGGGGTGCCTACTAGATTATTTTCTGACCAACTTGGCACGGAAGCAACAGTATCAATTTAGCACAGGCCAATTGGCTAAAAAAATTATTTTCTATTTTGCTTCCTAAATTGTTCTTCGCAAACATTCCATTTAATAAACATACTTTAAATTTTTAACTTTATCCAAAAGATTGGTCTCACAGACTGTAAACAAAATTTTTTCTTCAAATCTTCTGCCTGTCTATCTGAAATGCGAAAGTCTGCTTACCGGCATCGCACACTCAACTTCTCTTGAGACATGTACACTGAACATAACGTGAATTGATGGTTGATCTCAATCTTCCTCAGAAGCCTGATTAGAATTTGTAGTGTCCTCCAAAGAGATCTAACTCCCCTCCCCTNCCCCCTCCCCCACGGAAAAAAAGGTAACTAATTCTTACCAATTGTCTTGTTGACATATTGGTACACAGCATGAGTTGATGATTATTCTCCATTTTACTCATTAGCCTAAGTAAGAGGTGTAGTGCCCTCCGTTGTGCCGGAGGAAGGAGGAGCAGACAGAGTCTCAGAGCCTCCTGACAGTAGGACTTGTCTTCGCCCAGGTACAGACCTAAATGGATAAGAAATTAGCAAAGTAAATCTTAAGTCAAGATGAATAGATTTACTTTCCCTTCGTAATTGTGCGTAAGCATTTTATTGTGCATGTTCTTCTTCAATTTGTCTATTTAATGCATTTTAAGGAATTAAAAATAAATGAACAATGAGATTGAAATTGAATTTTCATTCTTTTAGAAATAGAGTCAACAAACTGAAGGGTTATTATATCTATAGTGCTTGCTTAATCTAATAATTTGCTATGCTTACTATTGCTTGGCATGCGTTTTTGCTATCATTCATAAAATATGCACACTAGTTAATAAGTTTTGATATATTACTCTATGAACTAGGTACCGCTGTTTACTTTAATCAGCATACACTACTATACACATATCTATTTAATAAATATTGCATTCAAATGAGCATGGAAAGATAACTTTGCAAAGATGGTATCATTTCACAGTATAGCAATGTAACAACAGGACATACTTTCTTATTGGACTTAGCGAATGAAGCATTGATGAATGTATTAAAATGTATTCTGAAAATCTAATTTATTCATAAACTGCAATCCTAGATCTGTAAAAATGAAGGATGCCACAATGCGTACAGATATACACCACTTTTTGATATACACTGCAAATTATTTGATGTTCATTTAATATACACCAGGCTAGACAAAGAAGAGAATTAAAAAATTGCTAGTGAGCATTCAGAGATGCCAACCTTTCTGGAATATGTATTCGATGTATTTTCATATAAATTCAATGCTTTCATTACAAGTGAATAGCAGAGACTATGAGTATGGTCCGCTCATATAAAGGCACGCGTAATAAAAAGGCACGCATTCAAAATGCGCGTTTTATCTATGGCAAATACGCGCTAGAAAAACTCTGTAGCTTGTCTATGCATGGGACTAAGGAAGCTTTTGCGAACGTAATTTTTTGCTAATGCAGTCGAGAATTGGGCACAAAATCGTTAGTTTTCTTTAATAATAATGATTCTATACTATTTCATATTAATCTCTAGAATTTTTATGACATTAGGAAGTAGAAAATATAGCAATAAAAGTTGATTATTATCGTTTATCTGATCGAAAAAAGAGCAGTGCGTGCCTTTAAATGTGTTCCAAAAACCACTACAGTTTGAAAGACGTTGTCGGAAACTGTTCCTCGTGGACGATTTTTCTGTTTTTTCTGTTCAATATTTATATCTTCGTAATCCTCAGAATATTCTCCTTCGAATGATACCAGATTTAGTGACTGAATAATATATTTTACTGTTCTATATTTGCTCAGAAATATGGTGCGTGCCTTTATAGACTTCCATCATACTGTTCGCATTTTTGCTCAGCTGCTGCATTATTCACATCTCATTTTCTACTTCAGGTATATTTCCCAATGGTTGAGAATAATTGCCTGCTTTCATGTTGGGTCTGGACACCTGTTTTGCAAATAAATGTTTTTAAACAGCTGCAGCAGGATTTGAAAGCTCATGTACTATGTAAGCTAATAATGATTTTGATATATATACTTAATGAATGGCAAGTATGATTAAGTTCAGAATAAGGAAAAGAACATTTTATGTGAAAACAACAATTATGATACTGCATTTCAAGACATTTGAATGCCATAGTAATTTTCGATAATATTCTATGATATAATCATTTACAAAATCGAATAGTGCATTTTGGAGATTAGTTTGGATTCACGGCAAGATTCATATTCAAGAGTGCACTACAAAAAGAGAAGCGTCCTAGAAGGGTGAATTGTTTACTGTTGCATGATTCATGAATACAAAGTAATCAATGATGGCCACCCAAGGGAAAGAGAAAAAGAGGCCATGGAAGATAGGGAACCTCTATAGACAGGCTTCGGTGAAGCAAAGAATTTGAGTTTGTACAAGGTGGCCACTGTAGAAAGGTGGTCACTATAGACAGATGTGACTATCTTATAGAGAGACAGAGTGTTGCAAGAAACTTGTGATTGCTGCTAAGTTGTGGATAAAATATGATAGAATACAAAGATGTGAGGTTCTAAAAAATCACCTTGATATAACAAGAGATAATTAGAATGGCCTTCCAATAAAAGATTTACCTCATTTGCTTGCAACATCCCTTAATATTCTAAACCACCTTGCTTTTGCTTTTCGGGTCAATTATACACATTTTTATGATAGAGAATGTGCACACAGCAGCATTTATGACATGTGTTCACAGGCTCAAAAAGAAAATGAAAACTGAAGGGAAACAAGACAGAAATAAACCAATATACATTTATAAATAGAAAACGAATGCATGAACAAAATGCGAGTCTGACTATAACATTGAATGTGAACATTCATAAAGAAACCGCTATTTCCTGAAGTTTCAACCAACAAACATTTGTAATTATATTGAAGAAAATGCACCATTTGTATAAGATAATACAATTAGTAATACATACTTACAGATCGTAATAATACAATATTCAATGTTTACAAAATTGAATAACATAAAGTACCTGCTAATAAAAGAAACTTATAAAAGATACTGTTTGTTAGCTTGCAATGGATGAATTGTTAGAACATGGAGAAGGTTTTTGTTAGTGCGTGCATGAATGAGCTTTGTGAACAAGCATGGGTTAGCGATGGTATCATTTTGCACAGCATGAACTAATTAACAACAAAATACAGACAGGTGGAACTATATCATATCATTAATTTTATCATTGTATCAACATCTATCGTCAAACTTAGATGCATGTAAGACAGTAGCATTGAAGTGCAGCTTGGCTTTCATATTTCTTGAATATTTCATATACGCTACTTTGAAGAAGCCATATATATGAGGAGGCTTTCAAAACCAATTTTAGTTGCTTATTTTTAACGAATCTTACATCTTATACTGTCTGTAGGTCATTGTTCATGATATGTTCAACCTCAAATAATGCAAAAGTATGTGCATAGATATACTGGAGTATGATATGAGTTGGTGATATATCACTCAGTGCATACATATTGGAAGCAAACCCCCACTGCAAAAAGTGCAATGACCTTGCAAGTTCCATGTGCACACAGAAAGAATTTGTGATGATACCACAAGAGGGCGCTAGACTTACTTGAGATGCTCGATACACTGTCACGTCTCTGGAGTTTATGACGGGACGGCGGACCTATGTTTGGGGTCGAAGTCGGAAGGGCGGACGTGCTTCTCCGACAATACATTGACCCCATGATGGCAGAGGGCATGCTTGTTGGGGTGACTGAACTTTGCATTGGAGGGGTCGTCGAACTTTGCTTGGTGGAGATTTCTGTGTATGAGAGAGTTGCTCTGAGAGGGGCGGGGTAAGGGGGGCTGATGCGGTTGGGAGGGTGCTGGCTGTTGGGTGTGACTGAGTTTGAGCTTGCTTGGTAGCTCTGCGACGCGATCGGCTCCAACGGTGATGACGTGTACACGGGATACGAAGGAGGCGGGGCTAGACCTGGCGATATGATTGGCTGACTGCCAGTCACATGATCCTTTCTCATATTCTTAGTTGAATGACCTACATCGTTGAGCGACATCTGAGAAGTGGATTTCTTCTTAATGAGTTTATTAAAGAGTTCCGTAGCAGATCCAAACCGCTTTGAGCTGAAGAGTCCTCCCGACTTAGGACGAGTCGAGGACTTATTCTCCCCCGCCGTTTGGATGTTGGTGAGTGATGCACACTTCCTGGGGATGAGGTGAGGGGAAATGGATTCCGTCTTCTCGTAGTGAGACTGGTCGCTGACTGAGCTCAGCTCTGCAGCATGGAGTCTCCCTGCCTGAGAGGGCGGCATATTAGCAAAGCCGTAATCATCCTCCTTGTTGCTAACTCTCTGAGGGTTCGACCTTGCAGCTCTTCCATAAATATACCCATTACTACGCCTCACGTTATTACGACTATTCACTGCATCCATGCTTCCGAATTCTCTATTCATATCAGAGAGCGCCCTCTTGCTCAGTTTCGGCGGAAGATGCGGCGTCTCATGCCGTATCATCCCATCCACCTGACCGAAACTGGTGCTACGTCGGGCAACCCGGCTCTTCCTCCCATGCAGATGTTTCCGCTCCATATTCGGAGTATTCGTAGACGAATGCTGCCCTCCTGTGGTCATGTTCATCATGAGCGTCTCCATTGACTGAAAAGAAGTGAGCCCTCCGTGGATGCCTGTGAAGACAGTGACAACCTCCTGTCCAGGAATAATCCCTCGATCCCTGCATTCCATACTGACTGTGTTATTGATGAAGGGGGGATACCATGAAGAGGAAGGGGAGGAAGGGGGAGATGGAAAAGAGAAGGGGGAAGATGGGTTAGTGTCTTCTTTTATGGATGAAAATAGAAAATATATGAATTGGGTATGTGAAAGGCATGCAAGCGAAAAAAAAGGCTTCAAATAAAGGTCCCAAAATATATGCTTAACTAAAATGACTTTGTATCTCCCTGAAATAATTTTCACAAAATAATATATACAATATAACATTTCATGACAATACAAGGCCATCCCCGCCTGTGCTATTACCCAATTCTTAAAAAATATATATATTATAATTCCATACATGTGAGAGTTAGATCTGATAGAATAACTTGATATTAAAGAATGCATGCAAAATAATATCGGATTAAAGTATTCATGAGATCCTGAATCAGGAATATCGATATTGTATGATAAAGTAAATTTTTAATAAAATAAATTAATAATTCATTTTTAAACAAGAAATTACAAGTAAAACATTCCATATAAGAAAGTGTGTAATCCCTGGTAACAAGATTAAAATAAACTGATCCTGTAAATAAAGGGTTAGAAATATGCAGCAGCATACTACTGTACAATTGATATAGCTTTATATTGGTGTATACATAATCATTATAAAGTTTTCCATTACTATTTCCAATAGACAAACATATATCTTGAGGCAACGATGGTCTCTCATACAAATCTACCTGTTTCGAATGCTATCTCCAATGCGTAGGAGCCTACAACTACAAGCGAGAAAGCAGTATTATTAAAGCAATTATTAAATTGGCAAGGGATTGCAACTAACACAAAATTGGGACAGATGGAAGGATATTAGGGAAAAAAAACAATACACAAACCAGACATGCAAGACAAGAAACAAAATAACAAACAAATCTACAAAAGCAATATATCATTTGACAACTGTCGATTCTGTATTTAACATATATGTACCTAATTTCTAATGTCCAATTTTGTCTTTATTTTCAAACGATATAGAATATATTGCCATCGATTGAACAGACCTGATAATTCAAATCATACCAGGAACTCTTCCGAAGAAAACTTTGAATTCCTTTTTTTTTTTGTAATATGAGAAAGGCAGTAGTTTTTATTTTGGTTTGTTACCATGGAAAGGTACAAACAATTTTGTTTTTGTCTGTTGATTCTATTTTTCTGACATCTGTTACTAGAAAGTCACATTTTATCGGCGCGGCACGTACCAATCAAAATCATTGTTCTATCACGTCTTGTTGGAAGCGCAGACCCTGCACTTATAGAATTGCGCACTTCAATTTGCAACTGATATATGCAGTTGATTTGCAATCAGTTGTTAATTGCTAGCCAACCCCCACCTCCAAGTTGTATAAGCTTCTCATTTTGTAATAGGTAATATGTTGAATCTTTAATGTAACAATAGAACAAAATCATACGTATATTCCAGGGCGCTACGAACCCACTTGGCCAAATGCCCGGGGCAACAAAATTGAGCAATTGGGCAAGTAAATTAGATTGTCACTTGCCCAAAAGGCATATAGAAATTATGTTTGGGCCATTAATTTGAGAAGCTACTTGTGCTTTCGGGCACGTGGTGCGAAAAATTCTTGTAGCACCCTGTATTCTTGCAGCTGCTTTCCTAAATTCTATGCCATAATCTATACAGCCAGCAGTGGTTATACAGGGTTTTTTTTAATCAACTTTGTTCTATGGTATATAATTCTAATTCTATTTCATTTAATCTAAAGCATTGGCATGAATATAATCATAACTATTGTGATTATTACATTGCTTCATAAAGGTAATCATAATAATATAATTATGATGATTTTTAGATCTGTAAAGCGCTCTAATCAGCCCTGAGGCACTCTAGGTGCACAAACCATTTGGCACTTGCCTCAAAACTGCATTGTCCTATATATAGGGAAAATATGTTGGATAAGAACCCAGACCTACCGAAAGCCTCCACCACAAGGTCGTATCTGCTGTAAGTGATGAGTGGCTCAGATAGACTCTGGAAATAGTTACTAACTGTCTTGAAAACATCTCGCTCAAAACCTGGATAACTAGGAAGCTCAGAGTCTACTTTGTTCGGCCCTGGAATAAAATAGAGGAGAGTGGTAATAAACATCTAAAAAACGTAAATGAATTTAGAACATCACCTGCAAACCAGCCCTATCATTAGTAAGAAGTTGGATCAAGGAGTAAATTAGACGGAAATATTTGTTTTTTAGAGAGATTTCAATTAACATCTTGGTTGAGTTTATTTTCAAATTACTCTGATGAATCTTCTGTCACACTTTAGTGCAGGAAACTGATATCATTGGAAAGCTATGAAAAAGAAAATGAAACCGGATGACTCTTTTTTTTTGTAAGTTTTCTAATTCAAGCATCTGGGTCACAAACAGGTATATTTCATGAAATCTATAGAGCAGAAAAGCTCACAAGAATTAAGCAATAAAAGTTGAATAAGCATTACTTTGCCTGACCAGAGTTTCACACAAACAAATTATTCAACCTTATAAATTGAAAAATTTATAACGAGGTCCCTAAAACCTGATAAATTGCCAGATATATTTGTATATCAAATCCTTGCTACATCACAACCAAAATACAATACAAGGCAATACGACCAGAGTTGTTTCATACTTGTAAAGCTGTACATAGATTAACGCACAACTCTACAAATGTGACTCTTTTTCAGGAGAGATTCGATGACAGGAGTTATAATTGAAAGCTGGAATGGGTCACCAGTCGTTCGAAGAGCTGTGGTTATATCTACAAACAGCATCATGACTAAACCAAGGAAAATCAATTTCTAAAACGAGTGTTACTAAGTATTATCTCAGTGTCCTTCAAAATGAGGATGCACTAAACATGCAATTCAATTTAAAAAAAAATTTAAAATGCAAAAACTTCACGATTACTACTTACAATTTGCAAGACACCTCATTGCAGATATCACCCAGTGTGGAAGATCATTCTCTTTGTTCAGAAGTTGGACCACTCCGTTTTTATTGAGATGGGTGCAATTATGAATGATGTCAGAGGGTACGATGACGGAGTCGTCCAGTAAACCGTCTAATGTTGATAACCAGAGTAATCGCTGTAATCTAGTCAATATAGGAGAAGAAATCATCAATGATATGTAAATTATGCACTCCTGTCAGCAAATTCCTTTCTACCTTTTTATT
Organism: Temnopleurus reevesii; assembly: GCA_036244855.1. Classification (NCBI taxonomy): domain Eukaryota; kingdom Metazoa; phylum Echinodermata; class Echinoidea; order Temnopleuroida; family Temnopleuridae; genus Temnopleurus; species Temnopleurus reevesii. Next base: position 28,991 of record BQKZ01006162.1, on the reverse strand, counting down.
CCACAAAGCCTGATATAGGAGTACATTTTCAATTCTGTTTGGTGAAGATATGTTTTGTTGAAATGATAGAAATGCCACTGCTACTGCATTAGCATGAATAAATCAACAACAGTGGGTAAGCTGTGATGCAAAATTATGTCAAGTTCTTATAGATTCATAATTTTGGTATCCCCTTTATGCTTATAATGAAATCAAACTGAGTATCTTTATGGGTAATACATTTTTGATTGATTGGCAGACGTGTATTGCTTGGCTGAACAGCAACATTTATGATCTAAAATAGTGATCTAGAATAGCCATTCTAACGTCCTGATTAAATCATAATAAAAATGCATGAGATTAATAGAACTTAAAACAAAGTGTTTCTAAGCACTCTGTGCATAATTTCTCGGCCACAGTAAGGCAAATGTTTGGCACTCAGACACTGCTTTCAAAGAACTTCTTCCTACCAGAACTCATTCACCTAACATGTGTTGAATGAAGCACAATGTGGATAAATTTCTTCCTGAAGGAAATTAATGTCAAGGGTGGGATTCGACGTTACACTCTGGTTGAAAGGTGAGAGTCAGAACCATTACATGTACATCACAGCACCTCCACTTAGAGAATAATTACGCCTAACAGACAACAGATATTCAACTGTTCCAGATCATATGCAGGAGAATAGAAATTTACATATGAATAAAAAACACAGCTGAACCAAACATTCTAACAATACATGAGAGAAAGCCTGACAACAATACTAATGAGATTTTTCTCCTGAGAAAATATTTGAGCGAGCTGTTTGGTGATTCACATTTCAATATCTATCATGCATATTAAGGAACATTTGGCATTTCTGGAACAAAGATACAGGTAACTCTGTCTAAGTCAAATCTCTTGGGACCAGAAAAGTATGTTCGACTACGGAGAGATTTGACTTAAAAGAGGTAAATAACATGGTTTTTATAATTTGTTCCACAAGATCCCATTGACTTGTGCAATTGTTCGACTAAGGGGGTGTTGTTCAAATGTTGCAAATTGCACGCACATTTTCATTCATGCATGATATGCGCTTCTAACAAGTCGCGCATTAATCAATGTTTTTGATTGGCGCGTTGCGATTAATTGCAATTTGCGATCAATTGCAACTGTTGAACAACACCCCCTAAGACAATTTCAATTTATATTATTTATAAATGCAAAGTTGACTGTATTACCTATTCAACGTTGCACTTTTCCACACTCCCTCGACTTGCTCCAGTGTCAGAGGTCGCGCAATCAACGTACACCTTGGGACCTCCTTGACCTTCCTCATATCATCCCTATGTATCTCAACATTCACATTAATGTTCCTCATTACCAACGGCCTGGCCGATTGACCGTCCACGCGGCCTTGACCGTTCAGTCTCGTAGCATGACCGTCCTTAAGGTCTTGACTGACCGGTCTCATGTTACTGTTAGAGTCAATGTTTGTGTCTCTCATGGTCAGACGCCTGGCTGGATTGGTGGCGGCGGTCAAGCCTGCCGTCCTGGGAGCTGTTTTTCGAGGTTTAGGACTGGGACTCAGACTTTGAATGCTGCTACGACTGGCGAGGGCTGAACGAAGCTTCTTCATCGGTGATACTGGCAAGAATCTGAGTTAGAGAAAATATGTTATTATAGAACTGGATAAAAAACACTGAAGCTACAGAATAATGCAGTTGTACAAATGTCTCATTTAAAAAAAAGTCTTCATGACACCACAATTTTTTTTTTAAAGCAATTATAAGAGAGAAGCATTGATCTAAACTGGCAATGGTCATGAAAATACAGGGCAAAGCTGCCATCCTAATAACTATGACAAATATCATTTTACCATAAAAATACTATTTCTAGAAAAAATATCCTATTATTAGGCAGCTTCTGTGCTCTTCTTACTAACGCTGTATCTGGAAGATTTAAAATATCCAATTTTGTCCTATGAGTGTCTACACTGTATTTTGACTGAAACCTTAATACTTAACTAAATAGGACAAAATCCCGAAAGTTGGTAGCCCTGAAAAAAAAATGATTTTTTTTTTCTTTTTTAATTATTTTTTTTTTTTTATTAATAAACTATTGATAGAAATAAAGGTCAAGTACATAGGTATTGAGAAATATAACAAACAGGTTCCAGGTCTACACAATAGATACTGTTTCATGTAAGAAGGCATTGGGAGCGTCGTGGTGTAGTGGTTCGGACTCTCGCCTCTTAACTAGAGGGTCGGTGGTTCGAATCTCTCCCAGGGCGTTAATTTCCTTCAGCAAGATTTTACCCATATTGTGCTGCACTCAACCCAGGTGAGATGAATGGGTACCTGGCAGGAATCTTTATTCCTCGAAATGTCATGTGCGCTGGTGGCTGCCGGGCTAAAGCCAGGGTAATAAATGCAAAGCGCCTTGAGCACTCAGCAATGAGAGTGGATACGTGCGCTATATAAATTGCATATATTATTATTATTATTATTAAAAGTAAATGCACACCACATAAATTACTGATTTTCCCCCATTCCTTCAAAACTTCTGGGAGAGAGTCTAGTCGGACATTAAAGACTAATCCCAACCACAATCAATGTCTTTTATACTCGGCTTAGCTTAGGATAGGCTAAGTATGTCCCTCAGTTGGCAACACTTTAAAAAGAAAGTGAATTTCTTGTATACAACTATTGTGTCAAAATAGTTTGAGGACACAATTAGGTCGGCATGCTTGAGCGCACCCAAATGTCACCACTTGTCAAGTAGCTTAGAGAATATTAAATCCTACAGGTATGCTAGCTGTCGTTTGTAAAGATGCTTAGGAGTGATACTACCTGGTAGGAATACCCAAAACCACTGGAAAAGGTCCTTTTCAAAATGGTCCCAAGTATTTGCCATAATAATTGTTACATACTTTTTTGTTTTGTCTTCACACAACATTTAAAAGTTATTTTTCTTTCTGTTTTTTTTTTTGGGGGGGGGGGAGGAATAACAATATTATCTAGTATAAAGAAGCTATTCAATTAATCTTTTTTCATTTGGAATCTGATTGCACCGATCTACAGCTGTAATTTCAGTACTCTGATAACTAAAAAATTGGGTGTCTCTTTTTATTTTTTAAATTATATGGGTATGGTTTGGTGTTTTATCTACCAAGTATTGCACAAATGTCATTCCTACGGAATATTGAAAGGATTGGAAATGACAATAATAAACAAGGTTAACCAAATGTATTTTATCATAAATGAAAAAAGAAAGAAAGCAAATTTTTGATCAACAGCAAATTTGGAAATTTATTATATATTCATTTTTTTTCTTCAAATCAATTATGGTTGCTCTGTCTTGTTCTAATTTCAATGCTACAATTTATTCTGCACAGATAGATGTCCTTGCATACATTTGCAAAAGATTTGACAAATGCAAAGCTGTTTGTATGACTTACTTATACAAATGTCCATTATCTTCGAACATAGCTTTCTCTGTCCCGTCTCCTTTCGATGCTTTAACCTCCTCGATAATCTTACTTTGCACAAACTTATCAAGCAGGAGGATGACCTGGGCTCGTGTGACCCAGGGGCCAAAGTTCTCGCTGTTACACAGGTAATCAAGCAGCCAATCAGCTGCTTCCGTGGAGGTGAAGCAGTTGTCATAGTAACGCATTCGCCATCGATGTCTCTTGAGTGGGAGGCCAGCTCGGAAATCGGTGATGATGGAATTCCACTGTGTGATGGTAAAATATAAAGTCAATGAACTTAAATCATTCCTGATTTTATTATTAGATGGAGAGACAATTCTCTATTAAATAAATTTCTCTATTAAATAAATTCTCTATTTTTTTCAGATGGAAAGACAATTCTCTATTAGATAAATTTACCTTTTTTAAGCAGCAGTTGTGTGAACTATTTAGGTACGGTACATTTACATTTTTTTCATGTGACAGTTCTACCCTATGGGCTGTCAAAATGTTATCCATGTGACAAATGCGTGTCATATTCATTCCTCTATCATATTCACTTTCTAAAATTGATAATAGTAAATATTAGTAAGCCAATATTTTAGCGTAAAAATATTATAAGTAAAAGAAGAGCTTGAGCTTTCAATCCTAGCAGAATATTAATCATAAGCAAAATGATAGAAAAATGAAGTGAACACACAAGTACATGTATATAAGTATAAGAATAAAGCTATTTTTGCAATTTTGATTCAGTTTGATGTACATAAGCGTATTATTTTCATGTTTAATTTTCATGTTTAAATCTTGAAAAGGAAAAACTTCACAATTTTTTTTTTACTCCATTGTACATGTCTTGATTTTTTATAACTATAATTTTATCTATAGTTCTAATTGAACATATTGATTATTCAGATGCTTCTAAAATGTGACAGCCAACCTGAGATCTCCTTTCTAATACTACAGAGATGGGTCTTCTATCTTGGTGTAGATCTCAGGTTCCATTGGATTTGGAATTTGTTTGATTCTGTGCAGTGCTCATCAATCATAGTGTGACGCTGCATGGATCTATATAGTGCGTCAAGTTTACCCATCTTCTCAACACGCCAATATCTAATCCAATGCAAACTCTCAAGAAATCTTGCAGAAATTCGCTAATAGAAACTCGCTCGAAACACCGCCAGCACATTTTCAAATTTTTTGCAACGTACATACGCCTCATTAACAAGCCTGTTGCGCCTTGCAGTTTCGCTGGTGCTGCATCACGTTAAGTTGTGAGTCTGCATGGCATATTTGGAATTTTCTTTTATACTGGTGGTTCCCTTTGAATTTTTTCTGTGCTCTCCTCCTCTTCTTCTTCTTCTTCTTCGTCTTCCTCTTCTTCTTCCTCTCCTTACCCTTCTTCTTCTTCCTCTTCGTCTTCTTCTTCTTAGACTTTTTTTTTTTCTTCTTCTTCTTCTTCCTCTTCTTAGTCTTACCCTTCTTCTTTTTCCTCTTCTTCTTCTTCTTCTTCTTCTTCTTCTTCTTCTTCTTCTTCTTCTTCTTCTTCTTCTTCTTCTTCTTCTTCTTCTTCTTCATATTCTTCTTCCTTTTCCTCTTTTTCTTCCTCTTCTTCTTGAGTTCTTGCTCTTCTTCTTCTTCCTTTATTAGATGTCAAGACGGGTTGCAGCTGCAGGAATGCGTATGGCATGGCAAACATTTTTTAATGACAGAACTCTTCTTTCAACAACAGACAACAAAAACACACATCATGCCCAAGTATTCAAAGAGCATTATTTTAGATCTTCAGTTTTCAAACAGGGGTGACATGAATGATAAGCATTTCAACTGTTAAAGCTCGTATTCAATTTCGAACCTAGCGCAATCATTGAAAGAAGAAACACAAGTCACAACAAAAAAAAACAGCATGAATTCATTAAAAATTGCCTTTTTTTCTTACCAATTTCGTTGCCCTGAAAGGACCAATCGTCGTTTTTGGTTTCTCCATAGTCTAATGCATCATGTCATATCTCACTCCATGCAAATATCACCTCATTATTTGAATAATTTCCGCCGAAATTGACAGCGTTTCCAGCAAATGTTCAACAAGTTGCTTCCGGCTTCTTCTCCTCTCAGTAACGTGTTTGAGCGAGACGTGGAAATATTTTTCGCGGGCTTCGCTGGTGTATTGTTCGTTGCAGGTGCGTTGTGTAGCAGACCGAGATAATTGATTGTGTGTGACGATTCCCATTCAAAGTCTCCTCCGCTCGTATTTACAACACACTGATTGGCTGAATGTCGCTCACAGTTCGATGGACTCAAATGCCAGTCGTTTTTGTCACACTGATTTCTTTTACCCTGTCAAAATAAATTTAGGGGCACTGAATTGAGGCGAAAGGAGAAAATCATAATATGGATTTCTGAAATGAGATTGACATTTTGACACCTTAGTTTTATCTGTATTTACGATGTATCTCCATATCAAAAGGATTTCCCTATTATATAAAAATATAAAAGCAAATGATTTGGGGGCTGTGGAATATTGAGGGGAAAATTAAAAGAGACACCTCCAGCTCCTTGTCCATAGCATTATAGTAACATTTCTTTTTTCTTTTTTAATCAAAAAGTATAGTTACTGCAGCCAAATGATAAAAAATTATATTTTGTAATCTGGTATATTACATGAGGTGTTCCAAGAGGATACTACCCCCCCCCCCTTATTTTAGGAAATGCATGCAAACATATTATTACCATATAGACATGGTCCCTGAATTATGACTACTAATATTTTTATGTCCACTCTTTATTCATATTACATTGATAAAAAATACTTTTCAATCTATTCATTCATTTATCAAGTTATTTATTCATTTATTTATCCAGTTATTCATTTGTTTATTCATTCATTTATCTATTTCATCTTGTTACTATTTTGTTTTTAAAATGGCTATCCCTGTTGGAAGGCCTAAAGAGACAGCAATGCAACTTACTGCGTACTAACAAAACAGTTCATACAATTCACGCTGTCTTTATTTTGTATGTGGGGTACTAAAATGAAAATATGTAAGTGAATCAGTTGGATCATGATATTACATACATCACAGCTGCTTTCTTGCAGACACTTCCATTCCTACTTTTGTCTCTAATTTATTTTTATTTATTAAAAATAATGTTCTTTTTGCATGGTATTTAAACAAAATCGTTTGAGTCAAACAGTCAAAGATTTCTAGTATGAGGCAGCTGTGAATAATTCCGGGGCTACACCGCATTTTTTCCAAGAAATATGTGCAAATATACCATGCGCTCACCTTGAGGGAGGCTTGGGGGCGCTAGCTTCCCAATCCAGAGCTAGGGGGGGGCCAAATTTGCTCGTCAACCCAGCTCATTCCCATTGGGGCCTTTTTTCAAGTGAAGGTTTTTTTTTTTAATTTCTGAATTTGTTTAT
>BQKZ01006162.1:0-10664 GCA_036244855.1 Temnopleurus reevesii | reverse complement strand
CGGACGGACGCACGGACGGACGGACGGACGGACGGACGCACGGACGGACGGACGCACGGACGGACGCACGGACGGACGGACAACCCGAAAACATAATGCCTCCGGCACCACCTTACGGTGGCGGAGGCATAAAAATCAAATAAACAAACTGTGAAAATTTGAGCAAAATCGGACAACCCGTTCAAAAGTTATGAATTTTCAAAGTCACAGAGATTTGATGATCACTCCCGCTCATGGGGATCCGTGCGATCGGCAAATTCGACGGAATCTGTGACGTCACGTCGGGCAACTCCTCATTCACTCTTTACACAAAACTTCACATTTTCTCCTTTTTCTCGGAAAGGTCAACAAAATGCCAGTTTTTGGATGGGGTATAGCATTTCTGTATTGATTCTACATGTATTTTGAAAAGATTCATGCTGCAACCTCACTCTAAATTTGACATCAAATTTGATCATCAAATCTCTGTGACTTTGAAAATTCATAACTTTTGAACGGGTTGTCCGATTTTGCTCAAATTTTCAGTTTGTTAATCTTATTTTTCTTTATTCAATGAAAGCACGATAATTCCAGGGGTTGGTTCCCCTTTAAAAAGGAAATTCTGATGGATCAAGAATGGCTTGTAAGTTTGTTTTACCCTTCTGTATAAAATGACTATGACTCGGGCTCAGAAATATTTCTTACAGTATCATTCCAAGTAGAAACTTTATATTTTCATCCACATTTTTTACCAACCTGCAATAAGAGCTTTAGTGGCCTCATCATACTCTGGCATCTCGTCCTTGGATCCCTCCGAACCTCCCTCCTCTCTCTTCTTAGACAAATTATCCAGCCTCCGCTGACGGATCGCATCACGCTCCTCGTCTGTCGTGTCTTCATCAAAGTCATCCTCGTCCTCGAAGTATTCGTCATCGTCATCCTCGTCGTCTTCCGCCCACTCGTCCTCCATGTCATCCTCAAACTCGTCATCACGGTCCTCGAATTTGATATTCTCAAAGGCAGCAGGTTCATCTCCTAGAATCATTGGAACGATGGATATATTTAAGACTTACTCTTTTGATATCAATTATGCAACATTTATCTTTTTTTGTCTCATTTCAAGAATATGATTGATTACATTGCATACAAGAATTTCATTTATTTACTTATCATTTATTATTCATTTGGTAATTTACAAGGGAAGAAGGAACATGATGATCACATAATAAATACAATGGAAAAGCAATTCAAATTTGAAATACATATTATTTAACAATTCAATACTGACAATAATCACATTTCAGTTGCTCAGTATGTTAGGATTCATAAAGAGCCATATTGCCCCTCATAATATTACAATGATAATCTTGCAAGGTTTTGGATTTAATTCCGCTGGGTCATATAGATGGAAGAAAAATAATTTGATCTATTGCTATAGGATGTTGAATATTCATTTGTATTCCACAAAAGTTTACATACAGATTTAATTCTTTGAACCTTATCACTAGTAGTCCATTGGTCTAGTGGTTATTTCATTGGTCTGATAACCAGTAGGTTTGCAGTTCAAATCAATGAAAATCTTTTTCTCACCTGTTTTATCTTGGTTTTCCTGTTGTTTTACTGCTGCCTCTGCTGCGAGCTAAACAATAGGAATTAAGGAAAAAAGTTCTTTATTGAAGGCTTTATGGTTTCAATATTTTTTCTAATTATGAGTTGAAGATTAATGTGGCTATAATTGTTTTGTCTCATTCAAATGAAACTTGCTACAAAATTTTACACTGTAAATACAAGAAGAATATGAATACCTCAGGACTACATCAAATAGTATCTACTTTTGTCTTATTCCCAATATTAATTTGCTTCGAGCGCCATGAGCATTTAATTAGGTTAATATTAGTGCGCTAAATCAATGTATTATTTTTGTCATTATTAATTTATGTCCTATAAATTTTAGGTCAGCAGGATTTGTAACAAAGAAACATCTGAGGAAACAATAATAGCACAAATGAAACTATATTTTTCCTGGTTATGGTAAGCAAATTAATAGAAAATTGAATAAGGGTTCAAGGGATAGCTTGTTCCCTTCTCGATAAATCACCAGGTCAGCTTTGAGCTAAACCTACCTTTAGTCAAACTTATACATGAATGGAGCTGCCATCTGGGGTACAGTAATATACAGTTTATAGCAAAGTAAACATTCAATGTTTGTTCTTACTATAAACTCTGTGTAATACCAAAGGGCATATACTATAAACAAGAGTGTGAACACAAGAGTGCCAAAATCATTGAACTTTGATAGTACTTTAACTATGCTGGGCTTTTATGATTCCTAAGAATACAGAAGAGCTGAGGTGTATGCCCAAACAAGAGATTTAACTCTTCATGTGTTCAACATTTTGACAAGAGGTGACTAACCTGGAAAGGTCTCCAGCTCTTTGACTCTATACAGTGGAAAGCATTTACAATGTTTTTCTTTTTTTCATACTCCATAAGTACATATTTCACACATGTTAATAAATCCATCAAGACTGCATGCATTTTGGGGTTATAAAGGACGCAAAGAAATGCAATTGCAACTGTCAAAGTGTTCATAAACACATAATATTCCTAACTGTAAAAAAAAAAAGTCTTCAAGCAAAATTAATTGATGGCCTGGAATTTACAAATACAATACAGCAAGAAACTTAATAGATGTTCTGATAGACTTTTTATAAAATGACTGCAAAATATTTTACAAATTTCTTTTAAAACAAATCAATTAGACCATCCTATTTACAGATATGCTGCTGCAAGAATATCAATAGATGTTGTAATAGTCCTTACCTGACTCGCAAATTTTAATTTGTCTTTGATTTCATTCCAGAGCTGCTCAACAAATATTGCTTCTTCTACAACATTGGCTCCTCCTAGTACCACCTGGAAGTATAGAAAATGATTCAGTAAAAATGGGCATTCTCATCATAAAAGACATTGTGAAGCATTTTGGTTAAAAAAAAAAGTTTAAACAAATTCTCAAACAAAGTCATCTGTCCTATCTAATAATATTCAGATAGATGAAAAATCAACAAAGGAAGAAAAAATAAAGAAAGTTACATATGCACTATCTATGAAAAAGGAATTGGTCGTCACACACAATGTGCCTATGGCAGCATTTTACATTTTCACTAATTTGAAGCACTAGGCATTGATTTTTAAGCCTTATATTTTAATAGCCTCATTTATATACATCATCAACTATTCCCAAAACATTTAGAATATGTCAGTTGAGAATTTTGGAAATGAAAATAATGATACATAATGCCTTTAATGTAAAATTTGTCATGAAAAAAAGTGTATTCGGATTCATTTCTACATGGTACTCTACTCTGTGTGTTCACAATGCAATCCGCAAATGGTTTCTTTGTGTTCTACATATAATTGTCGTGTTGATCCATGTCTAGGAATAGTTGATGTCTGTGCACAAAACATCTTTTCCAAGGAGACGGGTGCAATATGCTTTTCTATATGTAAGAATTGCTTTAAGAAGTGAAAAATGATAAGAGAAAGTAAGAAATACAAGTTTTGTTTCTTACCTTGGCCTCCTCTTCACTCACAAGTCCATTCTGATCAGTGTCAAACTCAACACGGCTACTCAGCTCATGGAACACAATCCTAAAAAGAATTGAAAAATAATTTATCAAATTGAATCAGAAAAATAATACGAAGCGATAAAATAATAGAGCAATTTCATACTTAGTGTCATGTCCATTACACAAACAACATCTCTTAACCACAGTTCCATGAGCTAAAGATCCAATTTCAAGGAAATCCATTGAGCTATTATCAAAATATGCTCTGTTAGACAATACATAGAATTTTTTTTTTAATCTATGCATGATGTGTCATTGTGAACTACAGGCACAAATTTCTTATAGACAAGGGCGATGTGTCACCAAAAACTCTATTAACTGGTATTAATTTTTGTACTGAATAATTGGGAACTTTCCCAGCTGCTACAACTAACTCCCAGTCATCCTTATGTTTATCCTCCCCTTCTTCCCCCCTCACTATCCATTTTTAGAAAACTAAATAATGAAAAAATTAAGTAAAATATATCTTACCATCCATTCGAATTGATTTCAAGTTTCATGAAGGTCTGCAACCTCCAGGGCTGTTACTGCCTCCTTATGTTCACCCTCTCCCTCTCCCATCCCCTGGACTGTTCCTTTCAGAACCAGCAATTATGAATAAATTAAGTAAAATAGATCTCACCGTCCATCTGAATCAATATCAAGTTCCTTAAATGCTCTGCAGCCTTCTTAGCTGCGACTTCCGCTTCCCAGGCATTCTTGTGTTTATCTTCCACCCCCCCCCCCTCTTCTCCCCCGTCCCGTCCCCTCCCCTCTCACTGTCCCTTTCAGAACCAGAAATTTTTTAATAATTAAGTATCTTACCGTCCATCCGAATCGATGTCAAGTTCCTTGAATGCTTGAAGAGCTTTCTCTTTGTCCTCTGCAGCCTTCCTGGCAGCTACTTCCGCTTCCCAGGCATTCTTGTGTTTATCCTTAGCCTCGATCTCTGGCCCCTCAGCTTGATCACGGATCTCTGAAAAATTAGGAAATAATAGTTTTTACAATGACTTTGTCAATTGAATAGTCAGTTTGATAGAATAATGATCTTAAATTTAATTAAATTAATGGTAAACCAGCCTATTGCAATAGGTTAAGTATCAAGGAGCATATCATGAAGACACTGTTTTAAAGACTTGACTTTGTTATAATACACCAGAAGAGTGAATATGTTTTAATCCGTTCCATGACATTTGCTCCTGCGACAATTGCTCTGCTAAAAATCTACACAGTAGGCCAAATGTCAAACCTAACCCAACCCAAATCTTAACCCATTGACGACTGGCACCTGGTAGTCCCTCCACAAGGCTTATGGAAATAGAGAATTCAGTAGTCAACGGGTTAAATCATTCTGAATCTTATGTCAAACACTATCACACCCCTAACTCTACATAAAGCTAAAAATTAGAACCGGAGCAAGTGTCGTCATAGCAAATCTTGGGTCACTGTTTTGATCATTTCAACACTTCGTGAACTGTCAATGATGGTTGAAAATGCGGTTTAATTTTTAATTTGTGGACTTACTTTTCTTTTCATCAACTAATCGCTGTGCTTCGTCTTTCTCTGTTTGTAACTTCTTTAACTCTTCCTGCAATGATAAAACAAAATTGAAAACCAGTCAATTTGGGGAGGAATATTGCAACATTAAAACAATCCTTTTTTTCAATTGTTGCTGTGGAAAATTTCCCAGTTCAACTTCCCAGCTATAATACTTTCCTCTATACATACAAGGATATTAACAAAGCATACAAGATGGTTAGTTGCTATAGTCTGTGCAGGATACTTTCTTCTTAATGCCATCTAATTCGCCAAAAAAGGTGCAACACGCATGCAAAAATTATCAAACTGAACTTATTAAGAAACATACCCTCCCATCTTCGAAAACGAATAAAGCCCCATTTAATTATATATGCTATCTCTGATTTGATAAACAAAAACAACCACCTTGATTGCGATATATCTTGGATACCTCCCTGCTTCAAGTGTCATGATTGTTCATTATGTATTAATATTGTTTTCCATTTAATTTCAAATGATTGCATTATATTTGTACATGTCATGTTTCCATTGTTAAATTATTGTATAATGTATGTACCCTGCCATTGGCACAGGCTGTTTTGATACAGTTATGTTCCATGGACCTGGGTTCTTGTCAACTTCTTTATTTGCTTAATAAAGACGATTCATATACTTCTCACCTCACGTTCTGTTTTCTTGGCCATCCCATCCTTGACGTACTGTTGTCTAGTATCAAATCCCTGGTTGGAGAGCGCCATCTGTTGGCGGCGCTCCTCCAGGTCTTTCTTTCCTAGCTCCTTGCAGTTGTTAATGCACTGGCCTGCGCCCGGACCCTCATACTCATCTGATGCATCACAGCAATCTATGCATGAGATTAAGAAAAGAGACTGAATTATTGAGAACATAATTACTTTGTTCTAAAAATTTACATCAAAGACTCAAGTGAATAAGTGTACTAAAGGCAACCGTATGTACAATAGATTACCTTAAGGCCACCGCACACTTCACCATCTTTAGTCGTACAACCTTAAGACCAATTTTACAAAAAGTGAAAAACACAAAGTACTTGAAACTTGATAGTTCATCAAGTTTCAAGTATGAAGTACCTCGTCGTGAGACAGCATAAAATAGCGTGTTTCAGTCTTTGGAAAATTGGTCTAATAACTAAAAGTTGTGGAGTGTGCGGTGGCCTATACACATTGGAATAATTGAATATCACAGAATTTCATCACAATTTAAATGCAAAATCTTACTCTCACTGAAAACTTTGACAGAAAATACACAAGAATGTACGACATCAGCATTTTCAGAATATCACATTTTTACAAAAACATCCTTTTCATGTTTTATCATGTCAGAAAGTCTGAGCGCAATAAAATCTTACTTGTTAGCATCTTACTTGATTTAGAATAAATATGATATGATTTGCTTACCACAGATACCATCATTGACTCTCGACGAAGGAATGTATATTGGTTTGTAACCTCTGTTGCTGCAATGAAATCTTCCATTAGGGCAAGCTGAAGTACCTGTAGGCAATAGAGGAAATATACGAGCTTAGCAGAAGCAAATGTTCAAAATTTAGAGGGATGATTACTCTACCAGAATATACCATTTGATTTATTATAACAGCTTTGTGCTCCAAGAAATACATCTTCAAAAATTGGGGACATTTTTACACACTCTGTGTCTGCCTTAATTTATATTGCTATCCATCTATCTATCTATCTATCTATCTATCTATCTATCTATATACCTATCTATCTTTCTTTCTTTCCCTCTATATATCTATTACAGTTAATCACACAATGAGCTTCAATGTACAGAGCTGATAAAAGCATTTTGTAATTAACAGCAAATCTCTTGTAATTGTTTGTACGAATATTTGCCAGCAGGCCAAAGAATAAACAGTTTCAATACATTAAATTACTAAAACAATGCTGACACAGTCAACAGATGAAATATTTTTGGCAATTTTTTTGCTTCCCATTCAAACATTCACAATGACAGACAATAGCAGATAATAGAAAGTTTTTTCCTTTTCATTATTAAAGCAAAGAGGTGCACTGCCCGTTTTACATTTCTTTGCAGAATAATAATGACCAGTAATACTTTAATCTTCACAGCATTTTTTCCAAAGGACACAAAGCACTGTCACAAATGTTTAATGACCTGTATCTCCCAAACAAGCTAATTGGAACAAATTCCAGGAGAGCAAGTAAAGTGCTGCCTTTCAAACGCTCAGGTCTCTCAAAAAAAATAGCAGGAAGGATAATGGGAAGAATGTTCTATAGAGCCAATTATGAAGGCTTGAGCAAGGAGTTATTTAATTTTGCAATTTTTGTGTCTTTTCCTTTTGATTTGTCGCCATACCTGGTTCATCGGATGAGTCTGGGCAATCACAGTAGTCATCATTCAGCTGAGATCTGTGAATTTTCTTGGAGCCGTCGATGCAGGTGAACCATTCTCCCTGACCTTCTTTGTTGTATAGAGGTTCATCTGTCAGCAACAAAAAATAGAATAATCAGAATCAGAATCACATGCAGTAGTAGATTACTATATAATGACATCGATGTTTATCCATCTTACTACACTGTATACGTCTGATCAGGATGGATGGACAGGAATTTATGATACCTGTAGGTAGTCAATAGAGTAAGAATACCTTATCAACTTGAAGTGCTGCCCAAATATTGTCTAATGATCGTGAGTTTCAAAGGTACAGTATGATTCTGAGCAATCGTTGTATTTAGCTGAGATCTGTGAATCTTCTTAGACCCATCAATGCGAGTGAACCACTCTCCTTGACCTTCCTTGTTGTAGAGGGGCTCATCTGTCAAAATAATCAGAATCAAATGTAAAACTTTATAACCCAAGTTGTAACCCAACTTTTATACTAAGAGCTCCCCTGCAAATTTTAATGTTCAGTTCCTGATGCATACAAAAGACCTTTTCATTGCGAAGTAAGAGTGGTACACCACCATAATTAATCTGAGATATGGCAGACAAAGCACTAGACTGAATAGTGCACTTATGGCAACGATTAGCAAGATTTCAAGCCGGCCTGATATAAGTAGAGTCTAATGACCCAGTCAATGCATATCCAGCAATTATTTAACCAGATTGGTTGGGCATCTGGTAAAGGTATTTTCACCTCATGTTTTTGCAAAACTGCTTGTAATATTTCACCAATCTTTTCAAAGATATCAAGGAGCTTAAATGACAAGTATTTGTGATTTTACAATTGCTTGACTAATATTTTTCATGTAAGTCAAGGAACAAATATTGTATCTTTCATTTTGTTTTCCCATTTTCGATTCATTCTTTTTAGGTAGTTTTCTGAATCAGCAATTTTCTGTAAGGTACTGTATTGGATTTTTGTGTCAGAAAAAAAGGATTTTGTTTTTCAACTGTTTAAAATTTTGGCACTCAGAATAAAGGAATAGAAATAAAATGATTGTAAAAACAAAAATCTCTAAGTCCAGATACAGAAATAAAAATTGTGTTCATTACTTTTAGTTTCACTACTACATGTATGCTTCCATTTTAATATTCTTCACATACTTTCCCTACCCCTTCTTCTTCACAAACCCCAATATTCTTCCCACCTTTTCTCCCTTTCCATTTACAAACATTGCCCTTGTTCTTCTTCACATTCCCCTTTCTTCGTAGCTTTTCCCCTTCTTCATCAACTTTTCTCCTTCCTTCACAGCTTATCCCAAATCCCCCTTTATATTCTTCACCCCCCCCCACCCTATCTTCTCAAATCTTTTTCCCCCTTCTGCTTTACAATCTTTTGCCACGCGTCTTCTTACGACTCCCCCACCTTCTTGGCGCTCATGGCTAATGCATTTTCATATTCATTATGCACTGCCGCTAGTATACACACAAAGTAACATTTCAAGAACGGACATTTCCATGCTCTCGCATGGAATACGAAAATGCATATTTTAGCACCACCTTCTTCAATCAAACACAGACATTCACAATCACGGATTCACGCCTTTCAACTCCACCTACAAAGTTGCAGGAAAAGGCTACTTTACAATAAGTTGCATCTAATTACAGAAACGTTAACGTGTACCGGTACCTTCAATGATTAAAAGTGCGTATTGCATTTCACTTCTGCCAGAAGAAGAATTAAGAATCAACAATCAACATCAACAAAAACCAACATATAAATGGACGCGTGGGACTGATCTCAATTCTTGGCCCTAGAAATAGGTCAAACTTACTGCTAAGAGATACACCTCTTGGTCTTTCAACTTGAATGGTCGCATCACACATCCACAAGACGCCAAGGGAAACCGTTAAAAGCACGAATAACGCCATAGAAATAGTGGATCTTACTTCCATTTTGAGTCTGAATAGGAGCAGGCACCGTCGCAAATTATTACACGTATCATATGCACACTTTTCATCCTGTGCAATTGTTTCACAGCGCCATCTCACGTTGATTGGTATGTTCATGCATGTTCATGATGTTGCATGTTCTGAAGATAAAATTATCTGCGGTTGAAATGAAGCAACTACCTGATAAACAACAAAGTGTCTGACATGACAGATGAAAATGATTTGTACTAATATTGATCAAAGAATAAGAGAGTTTAACCCTATGTAAAAATTACTATCATTACATCAACTACCACAATGATCATCACATTCATCACCATCATGATCATTGTCACCTTCATCATCAACATCAGCAGCATTCTCATCATCATCGTCTAGTCATCATTGTCGTCGTCGTCATCACCATCATTTTCACCTTTACCACCCTCTTCATCATCATCATCATCACCCTCAATATCATGGTTATCAGCAACACCATCATCATCATTCTTAATGTCTTCATAGTCATCATCTTGAAAATTATCGTCATCATAATCACCATCATATTCACCATCTTCATTATCATCACCATCATAAAGGTCCCAGCACACCAAACACGGCACGGCATCACGGCACGGTTTTCACGCGCTATCTCCCCTGTGATTGGCCAATTGTTATACATCCTTTGCGCGGAGGAGCGCGCTGACCAATAACAACCAGGATAGCGCGTAAATACCGTGCCGTTATGCCGTGCCGTGTTTGGTGTGCTGGGGCCTTTATCATCATCATCATCATCATCATCATCATCATCATTATCATCATCATCATCATCATCATCATCATTATCATCATCATCATCATCATCATCTCAAGATACTTTTCTCCCATTTTGCTTTTAGTCCTTTCTTCCATCATTTTAAACATAACATACAAGAAAAAAACAATACTTTTAATTTCTAGACAATGACTCTAAGGATGAGAAAAAAAGTTGTACAAATCCAAACTTTTCAAAGCACTGTTTCCGTTTTCCGTAAATTTGGCCATTAAAAAAATAAACAACTTAATAAAAATATATGAATCATATTTACATAAATATATATGACTATTATAAACAAATTGAAAGTATATTGGTTTCCCATAAAACACATATTCAAATAATAAGAATACAAAGAGAAACCTCTATCACTTCACTTGATTTAATCATAAATTAGACACATCCACATTTTA
>BQKZ01006161.1:20710-32726 GCA_036244855.1 Temnopleurus reevesii | reverse complement strand
GCGACACACGGCTCGGGCAGGAGAATGGGAAGTTTTCTGAAATTGGCCTGAAAATGGGAGATCTTCCAGTGAAAATGGGAAAGTTGGAGTCTCTAAGTTGTATGTCCCCATGGTATGTCCCCATGGCAAGTGCCTCCATGAAATTTTCATATGCCAAAACAAAGAAAAATTTGGGTTTAGTAGCCCCTAACCTATCATATTCTACAAAAAACAGCGTTATCAGGGTTTTTCACACTCTTGCAGTGATTCTCCTTGACTCATAGTTGTTGAAGATATTGTTGATGTTAATTCACAAAATGACTTCTAGATGACCCCTTGATGACCTTAAGACCTTGAAAAGTATTATGTATTGGCATTATCTTCTTATCTGTCACCTCTCCATTCACTTCCCCATGTTTCGTCATTGCTGGAGACAGCTAGATCGCCTCTCACATTGACTTGTACACAAAATCTACGCATAGGCCTACACAATGATACGAAAGAACGGTGGTGACAGATTTGGCCTATGTATCATGCTTTGATACTGCTTTATCAATAGCACAAATTGCCCCTGTCATTATTTTTAGATATGGTCACAACAATTCAGCATAATTATAGTTAGAAAAAAATTCTGACAAACATTACACTGGTGACCGGTAGGTTTTGACAGACCACCTCAATTAATCTGATTGTTAATCGTAGCAAAATTGACTACAAATTAATGAATTAAAAAAGTGGAATCACCTGTCTCTTTCTCGCAGATAAATTGAAACTTTAACCAGCAATCTCTATCATGCCATCTGTAACCCGCTGCAACTCGTATTCTGAAGCATTCGCCGCCTTCGTTGAACGAGTATCGCCCCGTCTTATCGTACGTGCGACTGAGAGGCGTACCGTCCATCCACATGCCGTCCCAGCCACCGGAATCAACTGTAAGCCCGATCCAGCAATCGAAACTATAGTAATATCTCATACGCCCCTCAATGAACTCCTGTTCGCTCTGGGATTCGATGTAGACAAGGTGTGAATCACGTGCGTTGCACTGTCTGACAGCCGATGCGTGGTCGGCATAGTTTATGCTAAAGTAGTAGCACGACCCGTCATACTCATCACTGTCGCTCGGGCATGCTGAATCAATCACTGTATGAATGAAAACAATGCTTTATGACAGCAAACACGACGGTAGGACGACGACGACGATGACGACGATGATTGATGTGACGACGACGCTGGAATCGATGTGGTTTAGTGGCTCTGACTCTCGTCTTTCCATCAGATGATCACGGTTCGAACCCCACCAATGGTGAGGTTTCCTCATTATAAAATTGATCCAGATTTGATTGTGCTGCACTCAACCCAGGTGGGGTGAATGGGTAGGTACCGCACGGAAAAAAATGTAAATTTGTTGCAGAGGGGCACCACGTGTGGCAGCCGTGGTAAATGCCAGGTAATAATACTAAACTACGATCGCTTAGAGGCTTGAACTATAAGCGATATTATTGTTAGCATTTTTAGGTGGTCTGTCGTGGTCTGTCGTGGTCTGTCGTACAGATCACCATGTTATGTTTGTCAGAATTTCCTTCTTTCTTTACTAATTTTTGCCATAATGATGTACACTGTAAATTACTTTCTCGAGTTTTTCGTCGTGATGTCATCATGACGTCATTTATACACATCCACAATATCTTCATCAACACCAAATCAATAAAAATCAAACAAAACACATAACCATATAATAATGCAAATTGCCTTGAGCGCTCTATACAGAGTGGATACGTGTGCCATATAAGTTGCATCTACTATTATTATTAATTTGGTTACATTATATTTCATTGGAATGTATTGAAACATGACTCTGCCCCCTCTCCCCTTAAAATTCGGAGAGGAATTATATATATATATTTTTTTTGCTCCATTTCTCCTCTTATCAAGCTTAACTATTTAAAATCTCAGAGAAGCAACCCATGAAAAGACCCTAAATAGCAGGAAAACACATCTAAGCTCGTCTATGATTCAAAGTTTTCTTACGGAGGCCCTAGATGCCATGGCGTTGAGCCTATTACGTCGGTGTTTGCACNCCCCCCCCCCCCCCCCCCATTTCAAAATCCTGGATCCGGGCCTGTGTTATGCTTTAAAGTGACACTGAACTCTTTTTAGTGTTGGTGATCTCGTAAGTTCAATGTTATTCAACTTATCTAATTATAGGCTCTATGTAAGCCACGTCTAACTTAAGTAACTTAAAAATAAACTTAATTAGTTTTCTAGCTCTTAACTGTGTTTGGGCGCCTTGCTTTCTTTAATCATATTCACATGGCGGCAGCGGTGGGATGCGAACCCACGCCATCAAAATGACTGCACGGTGCCTCAAATATTGACGATTGTTAGGTCTATAAGATGTATTAGAGGGGTGCACCCGCTGGTATAATAGCAGCGCCCTATAGGGTAGAGATTGCCATATCCTAACGCTGTATACCTTCGAAAAGCATAGATAGGTATCTTTTATATATTCACTCAGGGAAAACACTTTCAGCTGTGAGTTGTTCTTCCAGCGTGCCTTTGTATGAAATAAAGTTGTTATTACCCTGATTACCCTTCTCCATTCCTAGATGGCTGGCAAGAAGGCAGATGGTTTCATTCAAAAGTCTTTGGTATAACCAGGGAGATGTCATGAATGGAGCGACAACTCAGAGTCATGAATGTCAAATACCGGGTCAAATTCAAAAGATGAACAATACATAGAGCGATCCTTTGATATCCGAGGTTCCAGGCCGACTGGAGTGATTTTAAGATATCAACCGATCTAGAAATTTAGGATGCGCAGTAAATTTAGGGTTACAAAAGTTACAAATGTGCAGTTGTATTAATTATAATTTTGGAACATAATCTGCATTTACAAGTCTCACTGTATTATTTATTGAGATATAGCTAAGAAACTGCACTTTACATGGACTCGTTTTGCTACAGATTTAAGTGTGTTCCGATTTCTTCCGATCGTTATGTTTTTATATTTCTTTATTAAGATATTGTAGTATCAAATACCTTAAGGCCATTTGTGCCCAATAATGCCCACTGTAGAAATCATTGTATTAATTCTTGCAAATTCTGGTCGCTGGTACTAAATTTCACTTAAATCTGTGTGCTTATTCATGTGCGGTACTTGTTCAGCGAAAACCTGAGAAAATATAATTACCATCACAAAAAAACTTTCGTTACTGTTAACGAATAATGGCTATTCTAGCAACGGGTTCAGTGATTGCTCTCCGTCCTGATGAAGCGTTTTAGGAAGCACATATATTTGCCAGCATTTTTGCCATTCTTCAAGACGCGGCCTGTATGCTCGATCTGAGGCGATCACTTACTTGTGACTCCAGTTCACTGTCCTATCTCCATGGTATAACTCGGCCAGGGATCGAACCCACAACCCCCTGTTCATGGGGCAGACACTCTACCACTGAGCCACACATCACAACACAATACAAAACATGTATAGAAATAGGAATACACGACAGTAAATATTTACGGATCGAGTTATTGTCAAATTTGCATAAAACCAGTGATGTAATTTTCAAGAAAAAAGTTCAATTTTGTGCTCCGATGTCATTGGTTTGCATCATTCGAAGGCGTCTGAATTTTCATGAAGGGTGGCACATTAAAAAGGAGTAAGAAAAAATATCAAACATTGTTGAAAATTCCATGTTTTACTGGATCAGAGAAGAAAATATTACGATTTGGATTGGTCTGCATCATGGTATAAAACGCGAATTTGTTTATTTATGAAAGGCTTACAATGACTCTTGAGAAATTACTTATTTTGATTGTATGATAAATTTCTTTGGTGTAAATTTTGTTCAATTTAATGAAGATTAATAAAGATAATAGTGACATTGTAAATAACAAAATGGCGTCTATGTGACGTCATGATTACTTGATGGCCTGAAAAGTTTTCGTGCATACGTGTAATTTTTAAGATATCTTTACCACACAAATTTGGCATAAACGAACAAAGAAGAAAGAAAAACATTCTGACAAACATAACATAATAAAAAACATAACAGACATGATAACATTTGTTCCGTCATTTGTGACAGAACACGTATAATAGGAAATTAAAACAAAAACTATTGAGAACAAGAGTTAACATATATAAAGACTGAACAATCCTTTTAAAGAATACAAATTTGTCCTCTGAGAAAGGAAAGACTGAAGATTAACAAGGGAGGGAAAGGGGCAACACAAAGAGGAAAACAAATACATGACATGATGACATATGCTCGCCACTTATAATTCTCTACAATAAGCGTATTATTATTATTACCTTTAATGCTATAATTTCGAGCTATTGGGCGCCAAAAAAAATAATTCATTTTCTCGAAACTTTCATTTGTTGGATATATATTCTTGAGTATAATTTCTGAAATATTGTATATAAAGAAGAGAAAAGAAAATATGATTTGAATTAATAATACGTTAAACAAAAATGTTTATTCTGTGTTATAAGTACGATTTAACACCCGGAAATTATAGTTCACCAATATTAATTGTGGTGAAAGAATATTTTCTCACTTTGGATTGACAATAACAGTACTGAAATCCTACAAAAAAAAAGAAAATAGGTATTGAAAAACAATTACAAAAACATGATTTATTGTACAAAACAATAAGATAAAAAAGAAAATGATTATTCAAATATTATTTTTCATATTTATGCAATAACTTGATAGTATAATTGAAATTGTTGGAATTAGATACGTCACTAAGTTAGTTGTTTAAGTATTCATATTCTTTTAATTAGAGCAATTCATTGTATCTTATTATGTTAATTGTTAATTAAAATTAAATTCATCTAATAATTTATCAGTTCATCCTTTGTGGGACAGTTATATTGTACATCCCTTGGTCATAATTGTTGGATATTCATCAACAGACAGTGCTTTGCTTTAAAGATAAAAATACAAGGATTTGAGAGGCAATGATATATGATAAGCCAATTGTAGAGAGGTGATAAACGTTAGTCATCACCACTTCATGTCACGTGATCCTAAGTTGCCACTTTGCTTATTGGATCAAGAACCGAACCCAGTGGAAAGCTTACAGTGAGGTAAAATGGACCAAACAGGTGATTCCCCCAATGGACGATTGATAACAGAACGCAATGAAGATACATTGCGCAACCGGGTTCCTTCGGGTGGTGCAAAATTGTCTCATCGTTGCTTAATTGTGAATCGTGTTTTTTTTTCTTTTCTTGTAAAATGCCAAATAGATAATAAATACTATTTTGATAAATGAATGAATAAGATAAATCGTGTTTTTTCCTTTTCTTGTAAAATGCCAAATGGATAATAAATAATATTTTAATAAATGAATGAATGATATAAAACTACGCTGCACACCAAACAAAGTGATAAAATAATACCAGTTTAGAATCAAATCAATCTATTTAAACACCGACTGGTGTTGTTCGGGGCCTTTAAAGGGTTACTCCACTCCAAAAATAAATTGCTCTGATTAAAAGCGCAAAAATTAGACGAACATATAAAAAAAAATGAGCGAAATGGGACAATGAATAAAGAAATTACAAATATTTTAAAGATATTCAAAAATAATTCAAACAGTTATATTTTAGCAAATTGGCAACTTTGGATCACGTGACATGAAATGGTGATGACGTAAGTTCGTCACTTCTCTACAATTGGCCTATTGTACATCATTGCGTTTTAATTCTTTATTTTTTATCTCTGCAGAAAATCACTATTTGTTGATAATTAGAATTCAATATACGGTATATTCAACAATTATGATCAAGGAATGTAAAGCTTCAAAATAAGTCTTTAATGAGAGATGAAATTATAGGTTATTGATTAAATATGATTTTAATAAACAAAGTGATAATGATACGATTTATTCATATAATGAATTGCTCTAATTAAGAGAATGTAAATACCTTCAACGCTACTGCAATGACATATTGAGTTCTAACGATTTCAATTATAGTATCAATTGATTGCATTAATATGAAATCTTAATCTTTCAATGATAATTTCTTTTAGATCATATTGTTTTTGTACAATTCATTAATTTTGTTATTGTTTTTCAAATCGTATTTTGGTATTATTTTGGTTTTTGTAAATCCAAAGTGAAAAAAAATATTCCTTTACCAGAATTTACAGTAGTAAACGCAGGTGTGCTGTAGTAAAAGCGTAATTATAACACAAAATACATATTTCCTATCAAATATATTGTTTGTTAAAATCATATTCATCTGTATAATTTTGTTATCTCTTATTTATGAACAATATTTCATGAATTATGATAAAAAAAAATATATGCGAATAAATGAATTCGTCGAGAGGGGGTATTATTTTTGCGTCCAATGGCTTTAAAACAGAGCATAAAAAGCAAAAACGTATGATTCACTTATTCTAGAGACGTGACGAACCTACACCATCAACATATTATGTCCCGTGACCCAANATATAAAACTACGCTGCACACCAAACAAAGTGATAAAATAATACCAGTTTAGAATCAAATCAATCTATTTAAACACCGACTGGTGTTGTTCGGGGCCTTTAAAGGGTTACTCCACTCCAAAAATAAATTGCTCTGATTAAAAGCGCAAAAATTAGACGAACATATAAAAAAAAATGAGCGAAATGGGACAATGAATAAAGAAATTACAAATATTTTAAAGATATTCAAAAATAATTCAAACAGTTATATTTTAGCAAATTGGCAACTTTGGATCACGTGACATGAAATGGTGATGACGTAAGTTCGTCACTTCTCTACAATTGGCCTATTGTACATCATTGCGTTTTAATTCTTTATTTTTTATCTCTGCAGAAAATCACTATTTGTTGATAATTAGAATTCAATATACGGTATATTCAACAATTATGATCAAGGAATGTAAAGCTTCAAAATAAGTCTTTAATGAGAGATGAAATTATAGGTTATTGATTAAATATGATTTTAATAAACAAAGTGATAATGATACGATTTATTCATATAATGAATTGCTCTAATTAAGAGAATGTAAATACCTTCAACGCTACTGCAATGACATATTGAGTTCTAACGATTTCAATTATAGTATCAATTGATTGCATTAATATGAAATCTTAATCTTTCAATGATAATTTCTTTTAGATCATATTGTTTTTGTACAATTCATTAATTTTGTTATTGTTTTTCAAATCGTATTTTGGTATTATTTTGGTTTTTGTAAATCCAAAGTGAAAAAAAATATTCCTTTACCAGAATTTACAGTAGTAAACGCAGGTGTGCTGTAGTAAAAGCGTAATTATAACACAAAATACATATTTCCTATCAAATATATTGTTTGTTAAAATCATATTCATCTGTATAATTTTGTTATCTCTTATTTATGAACAATATTTCATGAATTATGATAAAAAAAAATATATGCGAATAAATGAATTCGTCGAGAGGGGGTATTATTTTTGCGTCCAATGGCTTTAAAACAGAGCATAAAAAGCAAAAACGTATGATTCACTTATTCTAGAGACGTGACGAACCTACACCATCAACATATTATGTCCCGTGACCCAAAATGGCCGATTTGCCAAAAATATAATTGTTCTAAAAATCTTAAAATATATTTCAAATATTCATAACTTTCTTAACATCTTTAGTCCGTTTTCGCTCAAATTATTTTTTATCCGTTTGTTTGATTTTTACGCTTTTAATCAAAGCAAGAATTTTATGGCGTGGAGTCCTCCTTTAAACAACACCAGTTGGTTTTGAAATATATTGAATGGATTCTAAACTGGTGTTATTTTAACACTTTCTTTGCGTGGTCCTATATAGAGTCCGACTGGTGTTAAATGTAACACCAGCGTTTTTGCAGTGTATATAATTTATCTATGAGGCAACAGCATAGTTCAAGGAGAGGGAATCTTTAGCAAAAAGNTTATAAGTACGATTTAACATCCGGAAATTATAGTTCACCAATATTAATTGTGGTGAAAGAATATTTTCTCACTTTGGATTGACAATAACAGTACTGAAATCCTACAAAAAAAAAGAAAATAGGTATTGAAAAACAATTACAAAAACATGATTAATTGTAAAAAAAAAAAAAGAAAAAACAATAAGATAAAAAAGAAAATGGTTATTCAAACATTATTTTTCATATTTATGCAATAACTTGATAGTATAATTGAAATTGTTGGAATTAGATACGTCACTAAGTTAGTTGTTTAAGTATTCATATTCTTTTAATTACAGCAATTCATTGTATCTTATTATTGTTAATTGTTAATTAAAATCAAATTCATCTAATTATTTATCAGTTCATCCTTTGTGGGACAGTTATATTGTACACCCCTTGGTCATAATTGTTGGATATTCATCAACAGACAGTGCTTTAATTGCTTTAAAGATAGAAATACAAGGATTTGAGAGGCAATGATATATGATAAGCCAATTGTAGAGAGGGGATAAATGTTCGTCATCACCACTTCATGTCACGTGATCCAAAGTTCCCACTTTGCAAAAAAAAATGACTGTCTGAATTACTTTTCAATATCTTTCAAGTATTCGTAACTTTCGTTTTTCTTTTCCGATTTCACTCAAACTTTTGTTGTCAGATGTTCACTTTATTTTGTTAGCTTTTAATCAAAGCAGGCTATTTTTGGCGTGAAGTAAATGTTTAAAAATGACATGTTGCTTATTGGATCAAGGACTGAACCCAGTGGAAAGATTACAGTGAGGTAAAATGTACCAAACGTGTGATTCCCCGAATGGACGATTGATAACAGAACGCAACGAAGATACATTGCGCAACCGGGTTCCTTCGGGTGGTGCAAAATTGCCAAATAGATAATAAATACTATTTTGATAAATGAATGAATAAGATAAATCGTGTTTTTTTTTCTTTTCTTGTAAAATGCCAAATGGATAATAAATAATATTTTAATAAATGAATGAAAAAATAAAACTACGCTGCACACCAAACAAAGTGATAAAACAATACCAGTTTAGAATCAAATCAATCTATTTAAACACCGACTGGTGTTGTTCTCTAAAGGGTTATTCCACTCCAAAAATAAATTGCTTTGATTAAAAGCGCAAACATTAAAAAAAAAAAAACATTAAACGAGCGAAATGGGACAATGAATAAAGAAGTTATAAATATTTTAAAGATATTCAAAAATAAGTCAAACAGTTATATTTTAGCAAATTGGCAACTTTGGATCACGTGACATGAAATGGTGATGACGTAGGTTCGTCACTTCTCTACAATTGGCCTATTGTACATCATTGCGTTTTAATTCTTTATTTTTTATCTCTGCAGAAAATCACTATTTGTTGATAATTAGAATTCAATATACGGTATATTCAACAATTATGATCAAGGAATGTATAGCTTCAAAATAAGTCTTTAATGAGAGATGAAATTATAGGTTATTGATTAAATATGATTTTAATAAACAAGTGATAATGATACGATTTATTCATATAATGAATTGCTATAATAAAATACCTTCAACGCTACTGCAATGACGTATTGAGTTGTAACGATTTCAATTATAGTATCAATTGATTGCATTAATATGAAATCTTAATCTTTCAATGATAATTGTTTTTGTACAATTCATTAATTTTGTTATTGTTTTTCAAATCGTATTTTGGTATTATTTTGGTTATTGTAAATCCAAAGTGAAAAAAATATTCCTTTACCAGAATTTACAGTAGTAAACGCAGGTTTGATGTAGTAAAAGCGTAATTATAACATAAATACATATTTCCTATCAAATATATTGTTTGTTAAAATCCATATTCATCTATATAACTTTGTTATCTCATATTTATGAACAATATTTCAGGAGTTATGATAAAAAAAAATATATGCGAGTAAATGAATTCGTCGAGAGGAGGTATTATTTTTGCGTCCAATGGCTTTCAAACAGAGCATAACAAAAACAAAAAGATATGATTCACTTATTCTAGAGAAGTGACGAACCCACACCATCAACATGTTATGTCCCGTGACCCAAAATTGCCAAATTGCCAAAAATATAATTGTTTTAAAAATCTTAAAGGGGTACTATTATGAAAATACAAGTTGATCTGTATTGATGTATTATACCATTATCAATACCCTTTTCAGTGAAAGAGCTAGAGTCCAAATATGTTTCATATATTAAATAATTTTTTTTTTCAATTTTATGTTGGCTTAGTAGGGAACGCCCCTAAAAATTTCTTTCAAATGTCAATCCTGTTGTGACATCACAAGAGTCAAGTTTGTTCACCTTGCGACATCATGTTTCAGAGCTGGTTTTGTAAATAACAAAAGGAAATATGTGGATCAATGAAAGGGAATTGGAATGAGCAATCACCCGAATTGAAATCCCTGCATTGATCCACATATTTCCTTTTGTTATTTACAGAACCAGCTCTGAAACATGATCTAGCAAGGTGAACAAACTTGACTCTTGTGATGTCACAACAGGATTGACATTTGAAAGAAATTTTTAAGGGCCTTCCCTACTAAACCAACATAAAAATGAAAAAAAAAATAGTATAAAATATATGAAACACAACCCTGTTTCACTGAAAAAGGTATTAATAATGGTATAATACATCATTACAGATCAACTTGTATTTTCATAATAGTAACCCTTTAAGATATATTTCAAATATTCATAACTTTGTTAACATCTTTAGTCCGTTTTCGCTCAAATTATTTTTTATCCGTTTGTTTGATTTTTACGCTTTTAATCAAAGCAAGAACTTTATGGCGTGGAAACCTCCTTTAAACAACAAGGCAGTTGGTTTTGAAATATATTGAATGGATTCTAAACTGGTGTTATTTTAACACTTTTCTGGTGTGGTCCTATATAGATTCCGGCTGGTGTTAAATGTAACACCAGCGTTTTTGCAGTGTATATAATTTATCTATGAGGCAACAGCATAGTTCAAGGAGAGGGAATCTTTAGCAAAAAGGAAAAAATGTGCAAAAACATAAAAGATACAGTAATACAAAGTCAATCAAATTTTCAAAAAAATTCTGTGCCAACCAAGCGATATAGGGGGTTTTATTAAGTGCATGCAAATGGAGGGTCACACACAAATTATTTCGCAAATCCACGAGCATATTTATCAAACAGCACCGACACGACCCGTGGTGTTTCACCAAGTTACGAAAAGACTTTGAGAACGACTGGTATCAGTTCTTGTGCTGAATGTTTGAAAATCTTATGGGATATATATCACTCAAAAACATACTCAAGTTTACATTCTCAATAGTACTAACACGAGATAATCTATTTCCGAAAAATTAAGTCGAACGCCAATACAATGCTCCTTTGAATGCTTATCAAGTCGGAGCCTGCTCGTTATTGTTGTGTCCACACAGTTCAATACACGGCGTACGGCTCTATTGTCCATGACCGACTTTATTTTACGGAAATAGTTTATATCGTTTTTTTTTTACTTGGAGAACGACTCGGTGAACTTATAATTTAACTTATAACTTATAATGCATATGAAATATGTGTAATCAGCTAATCGAGAAAAAAAATCATAGTATTCGTACCGCTGTTGCTGTCGTCACTCGATACTGAATCACTGGAAACACTCGAGAGAAGCGCAGCATGAGCAGTAAGGAACAGGAGACAGCCCACTCTGGAATCAGATAGAAATATTACACATTACTTAGAAAAAGGAAAACATAGAAGGCAAGGACATAATTGGTTCATTCGTGTACAATTTCTGGCTTACTCTTAACAGTTTGCCGTCACACAATAATGTGGGCGGATTTTTACATAGTTACGAAAAATTTTGGATAAGATTTTACGAACGACTATTATATGTTCTTGTGTTGAATGATCGAGAATGTAATGCGCATGACACTCATAAACGTCATCTATATTGTCCTTCTTGAAGTCGTTCATGTTCATGTCAGGTGTAATTACATCTTAATATCTTTTGTAAATCAAATAAGTTCCCCTCCAAGGGATTTCCACAAATGCCCCCTAAAAATTCTCTTCATATGCATAGTACTGTATAT